>PVIJ01005411.1:0-103978 GCA_004024925.1 Scalopus aquaticus
TTTTTTATTGTTATTTATATCTTTTACATTTTGTATTCCCCTTGGGTAACTCACCACCAATTCACCCTTAACCCATCTCCGTGGTCCCCTGTGTCCTTTTCTACTCCGTTTTGTGCCCTTATCCTCCCCCTTCCCCACTGAGTGTCTCTTTCCTATTTGGTTTTCGTCATAAATGAAATCAACCAAGTTAGTAAGATCTGACTGTAATAAGAAAATTCAGCTATAAATGCCATTGAGCCATCATGGTAAAATTACCTGGATGATTATACTATTACTTTTGAGTTCTTGCTCTAAAATTTAAATCTTTTTCCCTGTAATATTTTATCATAGCTATATAGATACTATTCCAGTATTAATTTAAAAAAATTACAATTGTGCTGTAATTGTCTTACATCTAATTTTACCTTACCATTGTTCTATAATGTTAAAAAGTCTACAATATTAGTTAGTATGTCATTTCTATTGGTGTGATCAGTGGAATAAACTCCCTCTAGTAAACCTAACTACAACATATATGTGTGTCTGTGTATATACATGCATACATATGTATGTGCGTGTATATGTGTATTTAGATAGATAGATAGATAGGTAGGTAGGTAGATAGATAGATAGATAGATAGTCCCAATGTAGAAAGAACATTGGGAAAACAAGGAAGTGTATGTTCACACACACACACACGTATATTATTTATGGGGTAAATTTCTTTTATTGGAAATCTTATTTTGTAATGTTTAAATTGTAACACATCATTCAAGAAAGAAAATTCTATTGCAATTTTATTATCTCTAGGCTTGAATATACTGGTTAAGTACCTTTTCTATGAGTCTTTATAGCTAGAGAAAAAAGGCCTGACTATATAATCAGCCCATTAGACCTTAATTTCCAAATTAGCCTCTGAAACTCTAACTTCTGCTTAGAGTTTTTAAGATTTTAGTTTGGTAATTTTGGCTGACATTCTATATGAGTGCTACAAAAAAAAAAAATCACGTTTCCAAAATCCTTCTTTGAAGACCACCAAGCTCGACTTTGCTTACAACTTAGTCCCAAAAGAAGTAAATAACTGTGTGCTAGATTTGAGTTTTTTTTTTTTTTTTGGAGCTCAGAGCTCTCATATGTTTCTGGTTTATGTAACCACCCATGTTATTAGAAATAGTGAAATACAAGGTTGAAATACCCAGAAGTGATGAGAATTATAGTCATAACAGACTCATGATATTTTTAGGAACATGTCACAATTCAATGGCAAATGCAGAATTTTAATAAGTTAAACCTCACTGAGTGGTACCATGACTATCACAGTAAATCAGACTCTTAAAAATGTTTGCATTAACTTTTCATTGCTATCAAATTTTGTATTTCTATCTAAAATTCTGCATTAAACTTGGAAATGCATTCTGTTCTACATTTCACAGTAAATTTGTCTACATAAATGGAAACACTAGGTGGATAGACTATGTAGTAAATTCATTTCTTTGATACTTTCATTTTTCTGCCTGTGACTTATTTAGTTTGGTAAAAACCCATAAAATATCTCTCTCCTTTTTTCCACAGGAAGACTATTTCTTTGCTTGCTAATGTGTTAGCATCTAACCATCTGTAGAACAAGAGACCCTCAGATACTTGCCCTGACTTTGTGGGTAATTTGTCTACTGCTCATAAATACTACCATATCTATGAAGTGTTTATTAAGAGTTACTGGAATCCTCTTTTTCTTTCTTGCAGATATTGAAGAAAAGACTTCCATTTTGTAACTCTAAAAATGACCAATTTGATTTTTGTTTCTAGCTTGTATTCTCTATTTAAGAATTGTATCTTGACTAAGAACTCAAAATCACATTGTCAAAAAATAATAATCTAAAAATAATATTTAACACTTTGAATAGGAAGAGGTATAAAAGATCACTTAATACAAAGCTCTGAATTTTCAAGTTAAGAAACTAACTCATGGAGAGGTAAGATGATCTTAAATAACTTGGCTAAGATGACATTTTGGGACATACCAGAGAGAAAACTAGAATAAAATTCTCAGGCCTCCATGTCAGTGTGTTTTCACTTCAACATGTTACTTCGGCATTTTTGCATTACATTTGTATTACAGGTCCTATATGACGGATTACAAAATACAAAAGACTATTCAGTGACTCTCTTCCTCTTTCAATTCCATTGTAAAATTCAAGATATAAAGTGCTAGAACCTTAACATAGACTCCCTGAATGGGACTTGATATTATCTTATCCCTGACCTTACTTTACTTCATCGTACAGACTTCCAAAGAGGTCATTCTCTCTCATCTCAGTATTATGAGCAACTTAGGTAATTAGCCTATTTCTTTTCTTAAAGACAGAAATGCTTGACCAAATTTCTATATAATTTAGGATATGAAATATCAAAGATAGAATTTTCTCTCTTGCCTTTTAGACGACACACTTAGGTAATTTTACATAATTGCAATTGCTCATTTTTTATAAAATAGAACTCTTTTATTTCCACTGCCTCCCATTGTTTCTAAATGACCGCAGAAGTAAATAACTAGTTAAAATATGAATAAAAATTTAAAAAACAAAAAAAATGAAAGATCCTGTAGATAATGTTTTTAGCAACTGTTCCAGAAATCTTTTTTTAAAGTTGCTTATCTAAGGTCTTTGCAAATTATTGTTTTCTAACAAAGGTTAATGGTACCTATTTGAGCAGGAGCAGAACAAAATTATTTTCCTTCCTTGAGGATAATAAAAAAGGAGCCTAAAAAGATCTATGAATGTTGTCTACAGACTTGAGCAACACACTTGATTGATGGGAGCAAGGTTGCTGGCCATTGTAGAACATTGGGAAAACAAAGAATTGTATGTTGACCCTCAGTTAATGGTTGTCAACAAGAGTTCTTGTTTTAATCCCACTCCTCTACTTCCAGAACAATAGTACTGCTATTCTTTGCTAACCTATTCTTTTTCGCTATTGTAACATTCAATCCTTTAAGACTGACTCTAACTACCAAAGGACTTAAAAATAAACAGAGTTTTTTCCTTGCATAAAATCTGAAAAGGAAAATGGTATTTAAATATAATCAGGAAATAAATATGCCATTTATATAATTAGGAGATAATTTTTGTATGAAGTATTCTTACATTTTCAGCTGGTATTATAGTTGACAATGTACTAGAAAAAATAGAGCTGTTCTTTGTGCTTCTCATTTCCAAAATTTAGACATTTGATACATGCTAGCCTAAAACTAGGAATTAGACAGACATGAGTAAGTCATATAAACCTAACATTTCTGTTTAACAATTAGCAAATACATCATATTTCATATCTTCAGAGTTTATGGGGGTGGGGTTGAAGTTTCCTCTTAAAAACTTACCATCTTACTTTGATTTATTCTTTGTCCACTCATTCAAATAACATTTATACATGACTCACAAAAGCCAGGCACTATGTCAAAAAAATAATTCTATATTTCCAGTCTTGACTTTTTTCTTAAACAACAAGCAAGAAATTTCAAGATAGTTCCTTTATAATACCACCTTACCCTTCCTTCTTGTTTCCTGATTTTTGCAATGATACTACCCTTAACTTTTTTCTAAACATTCAGACTTTACTTAAGAGTCATCTAATTTCTGAACTCTTTTCTTCTACCATAGTCACTCAGTAGAAAAGTTCTAATTATTTTTACACTCAAAATGTTTTTGTTCTCAATAACTGTTCTCATATTCAGACTTCATTCCTGGATTTCTTCATCGATGTCCTTGATGCCATCCTCCCCTTCTTTAGTTGGTCTTACCCTTAATTCCAAATGAGTCTTTTCCCAGATTCTTGTCATGTTTTACCTAAACAGATTCAACAATTTCAAAGTACCTATAATTTTTCCTTGCTTGAACAAACAATTTTAATAGCTTCACATTAACTTCTAAATAAAAATTTTAGACTGACATCCAGTATCCTCCCTACTTTGGCTCTAACACTATCTCAATAAGCATAACTTAGGTTACTCCCGTACTCAAATCTTTGATTCCACCTATATACGCAAACTTCTAAGCTCTACCCTTGCCAACCACATTCCTGATTTTGGTCTAATACTATACTCTTCCCTTGTTTTGGAATGCTTTCAACTCTTATTCAGCTACTTAGATTTAATTGATGTGCAGTGTCTCTGTCAAAGTCTATGAGAATTTAATAGTTATTGAAAGGATAATTCCTGGGCTCAGACTAATTCTGTTCAAATCCATACCTCACTCAGAAGAGTCTAAGTTAAACTAAAGTGACAAACAATTCATAAATTGCTTTTAAGTATAAAAGCTTATTCTCTTTTATGCTGCATGTCCAAAGCATATTTGTTGGCGGTCTGAATCATTTCTTTCATTCCCAAGTACACTCAGACTGATGAAATCTCCACCCTCTCCATTATGGCAAGGGAAGAGAACATAGACAACAAGAACCTGCTTTTTATTTCCATTTATTTGTGCTGCGGTAACATTGATTTTCAACATTGAATATGATTCAGAAGTCTGGGTTCGCACCTTTTCAGGTGTATAGGACCACACCTCACCCACCACCAAGGCATCCACACCATAGCCCATTGAGCCCCCTCTATGCTTTGCTCTTCTTCTCCCTCCCTCTTCCTGGCACATTTCCCATTTTACAATAACATTTACAGGGTTTCTTTTGGGTTTGGATTTGTTTGACTCTGTTTTGTTTCTCTATTTTCTACACATGAGGGACACCATCCAGTATTTGTCTTTTTCCTTCATTTTGTTTGATTGCATTCACACCAGTTTGAAGCTACTCTACCTGCTTAGACATGGTAGGTTCCATGAATCCAGCAATTCTCATTTATAACAGGATTCCTGGCAGTAGTTCATAATGTTTGCCTCATCTGACCATTGTATTTTTTTTTTGTTATGCTACATAGGAAGTCAAAACAAAACAATAACCATCTTTATTCAGAAAAATGGTTATCAGTTGTGTAATTCACACATTCAGTGGCACCAGGCTAGAGCACACTGAAGTATCTCTCTCCACAGGTTACATCCTTGACCTGATACTCCTGCTCTGAGCAGTGCTCCTTGGAAGACTGATTTTTGTCCCATCAGGATTTCTTTTCCTTATTCATGAGTAACTACATCTTTCCTCCTACATTGTTTCTTTCAAAAGGAATCTTTAGGATTAACTAAATACATTCATGCAAATCCTGACTCTTCAGTGATCTTGACTAGACTTTACTGAGATTAGTTTTCTTACTATTTATTTCAGTAGTATAATCACACGAAGATTATGTGGATAATCTTTTGTCTAAGTTTAACAATCTGGTGACCATTTTATTTCCCTTATCCCCAGCTGACCTTTTGTGACCAGAGAGAAAGTTAGTTTAAATTCAATGTTCTCCAGTCAATTCAAAGCCATATTCAAAGCCATCTTTACAATATGAAAATAATTATGACACCTTTGAATTGGGGACAAAGATAAAATACATATCTGTGAAATCATTTTCAAGAACCTGAAGTAAAGTAAATAATAAAATTTTGTTTTTATAATTACTTTAATTATTGTTATTATTAGGAGTTCCCTTAACGCTCTAACTGGATCAAGATTATTTTTGAGGGGATGATTCAAATACTAATAAAGACTATTTGAACCACTACCCTATAATCTTTTTTCATTTTGTCTAATCTTCTGATCATTAATGTTTTCTGCATTAGCTCAAAGTAAATACCATCAATAGGTGTTAGTGTTAATGAAATTAACATTTAAGTCTCATATTGGACAAAGTATTTTTGAAAATGGAAAGAATTTATACACTAAGCTGTAGTAAAATAGACTTATTGTTATTATTTACTGAAACAACATCTTGATCCAAGTAGAAATATAAGAAACATAAAAATTACAAAAATTACAATTTAGTGGTTATCATCAATAGGTGAGATAAAATTGAAATTATTGTAGAAAAGAGAAACATGATAGTGGATCAGAAAAATACACTCCACATGAATTAAGCAGTGACATTACTCAAGTAATGCAATGGCAATGTGAGGAAATCAGTGGCCAGAGGAGAAAAAAAAAATGATGGCATTTTACCAAGACAATAACAGAGTTTTTTATTTGTGGAAAATAGTTTTAAATAATTCACAAGCCATGCAGAGGACTCTTATTTTAAGTCCAAGAGCTAAGAACTAAGAAAGAATAAAGTGGACAAGAGTAAGTGAGCAAAACATTCGAACCTCTTCAATTACCACTTAAAATATCTATTTTAATCCATTCAGGCAAGTATAACAAAGTGCCATATACTTTCTCACAAAAGCACAAACAATTATTTCTGATAGTTGTGGAGACTGGGAACTCCAAGGTCAAGATTTGAGGTCATATATAATCCCAAGACTGAATCTAACTAAGATGAAAAGGTTTGGGCATATATAACATAAAAACAAAAAAGAAAATGAAAAAAAAAATGCTGGCTATAGCCACAAAGGCAGTAAGACATTTACCTGCGGAACTCAGGAAATAATTGATTGATCCTAGTGCTACATGTTTCATTTTTATTCGAAAAAAATGTAATCCCTCAAATTCGTATTACTATTTCTTTGGATACATACACTATTTGGAGGGGAGAAGTACTTAAAGAACAATATTGATGCACTCATCTATAAAATAAAAAGCTGTACACTTTCATATAAAATTTATAGTTTTTAATATAGAACAACTAGCTTTACTCCCTCCGAGTTTTAATTTCTTTGCCTATGAAATGAGAGATTGGGACTAGATAATCTCCAACTCGTACATTCTTTATATCAATGAAGATAATGATTTACTACAAGCCAATTTCACATACAAAAATGTTTTCAGAGAAATTTAGAAACTAAAGTTCAACCTTTGACTCTTTGATTTATGATCCAGAGTGCTTGGGTTAAGAGAAATACACTGGTCATGATATGAAATGTCCTCCTGGAAATTAGTAGTAAATCCCTAATGTCTATCCTGAGTTCTTATCAAATGAGTCAACTTCCACAGTTCATAAAGCTAAATTGTGACTTCTGGTGTAAGTAGTTCTTGATCTTGGAATTGTGACTATAAGCACAATTGATAATACTTGACTTTAGCTGCTGTTTTACCTTGCTAAGGATTACAACTTCTTACTTCAGAATGTGAATAAAAAAATGCCAATCTGAAGGACAAGCATATAATTACAATACAGATATTAACAACAGGGATATTTCCTTATTACGTTTCTCAGCAGATATTAGACAAGGAAGTATTTTTGATGGTAACATTTCTTCATGCATGTTTGCATGATGTCAGTTCCTGTAAGTGAAAATATAATATAATGAGACAGTTATGATTCAGAGGATATATTTTAGTAGCAAATGTTTTTAGTTTATATCATCCCAACCATTGCAAGGAAGCTGAAATTTCCAGCTAAACTATAAGGCAAATAAGCTGATTTAAAAAAAAAAAACAATAATAGGAACAAACTTTTAAGTAATATTTTATGCATTATTTGGTACATTCTTGCCAGAAGAATCTAATGCTGATTTCTGTGACCTGTGTACTTTGAAGTTTAAGGACTTTCAAAAGTAGCTGGAACTGTAGGGAAGGAAAAGGTGAAGGAGGATAAAGAAGGAAAGTGATATGCTCTGTAGAGTGAGGAAAAAGTGAAAATGTATCATTTGAAAGTCAGTGACTACCTTTATTTAATTCAATGCTCTCCAGTCAATTCAAAGCCAACGCATGTATATTTTAATAAGCTGTTTATAGTATGTTTTGAAAAAATGTAGAATATGTTAAACCAAATAACTGAGTTTTAATGCTATCAAATCAGTGTAGGAGTGTTTTAATCCATCAGTCATTATCTATTATTGGGTAAGTTCAATTCAACCAGAATTAGTGAATTATTTCTTAAATTCGATGTCTACTTACTCTACTATAATTCCTTTTATTTGCTAAATTATTTTTTACTACCATACAGGTACCATAACCACCTTCTCTAACTTTGAGAAAATAGGCAAGGAAAATACATTGAAATCCATCACTATATTGTCCTTGAATACTATATTACTTTAATTTCCTCTGACATCCTCAGTATGACTGCATAGCACATAATTTAGCACTTAATATTTTTGGAAAGCTACTCTCTCACTTAACACTACCAAAAATATATTATCATTTCATAAAAATAGCGATAATATCCAAAGTCTTTAATGGAAATTTAATCATCTGTCATATATCAGATCTCCCAAAATTTAACTACCACCAATCTTGGAATATAAAGTCAACTTCCATTTTCTTGTATGAAAATTAGTATTATAATAAGAATTACATGACCATAATTTCCTTTGAAATTCTAATTAATGAAACAATTGATACTTTATGTTTTATTTCCCTTGAGATCACATCGCTTAACAATGTTGTATATGATTTAGAGGTACAGGATCACACCCACCACCAAGGCACCTAATTCAATTTCAGTTTCTGTCATTGGGAATTAAAGAATATGTACAAAAGTATGGACCACATATGAACGGTTCTTTACATTTAGTCTCATATTTTAATTTCTTGGAAATAGAGAAAGCATCACACAATAAGAATGTGAGGTAGAAGAGTGTGCATATATTCTCATATTTAACTTTGAGGGGAATTGATTTGTAAGAGGAAATGAAGTTTAGTGTCTTCAATAAGGATTCTCGAATGTCTGACAAGTGCAAGGGAGTTCACTCCCTTTAAGAGGCACATGGGTTTGTTGTTGTAGTTACGGAAAGCTAGCAATGTTGTGGCATTATTAAGAGAAGGGTGTGTTAGGTGGCAAGATACCTGAAAGAAAAATGAAACATTTAGTCATCACTCACTCTAAGTTGTTATTTTTATCAGCATAACAGGCAATAACTTGTTTTACTAATGTTTTTTTAATGGTGTCATAGGAACTCGGCTGGAATGTCATTCTGCACCCAAAAGAAGTAGAAGGATTTTATATTGCTAAGAGGGAAGCAGGACTAAAGATTTAGTTGTAAAATGATTTCTGGTATTTTGGGTGTAGCTCTGAGCTGATCTTAAAGTCCTAGTTCATTCCCCTGTCCCCTGATACATTGGGTGAAACATCTTTTTATACACTCTTATTTATGCATTGTCTTGCTTAATTTAGGATGACATTTAATTTTGCCTATGATCAAAAATTACATTGGCTACTTTATCCACCCAGGATATTAGGTAAAATATTTTCCATAAAATTTCTTTAAATAGTTAGACGTTCTTTGGGGATTTTCACACTAAAAATGATGGCTTAATATTCTTTCTTTCTTGTATTATAGAATTACATGATATAAAGAGTCTAAAAAATTTCTGAGTTTATGTTGAACTTAATGAAAAAGGCTTGTCTGAAAAGATTCTTAACAAGATATTCTAAAGTTCAATTAGATAATGCCTTACAAAGAAGTCTGCATTGAGATTTAATTAGCCAATTATACCAAACCAATTCATGCCTAATAGAATAATTAATAATTGTAAAATGTTTTATTTTCATAAGAACTTTAAATGTTTTCATTCAATTCCTGTAAAATATGAATCACTTGTAAAAAGTAAGAATTTTACCTTTACTTGTGTTACCCTTGTGATGCTCTTTTTTCCTCCATATTTTATTTTATAACTGAATTTTTGACACTTTTCAACTTTTTGGGAAAAAACTGTCTATAAGTATTAAAAGGGTAGAAAAGTAAATCAGTTAATTATTTGAGTTGGAGAATCAAACTTCACAATTAAAAGCCTACTTTTCAGGAAGATAAAATATTTAATTAGGAGTAAGACAAGCCAAGAATTGGAGTGGAAATAGTTGCAGGCAGAGAGAACAACAGGAGAAAATGTATGAATATTATGATGGATAATTAAGGGAATTTCAGTAATGCTGAAGTGTAAATATTGGACAGGGATACTTGAGGTAAATGAAGTGGAATTCTGGTGCTAGACCACAGAAGGTCTTAGATGTCATTACGTCAGAATAACCGAGTGCTAGTGATAGTTATGATGCAAAGAAACAACATGGCCTTATTAGCATTTTAAAAATAACACTGAGATGTTGTGAGAAATGAATTTGGGGAGATATTCGGTAGAGAAAGAACAGAGAGTCTGGGAGACTAGAGATGTAAAATAATCCAAAAATGAAAGATAAGGAGCTGAAATAAATAAGCAGCTCTAGGGGTAGGGAGTAAAGTGACAGATTTATAAAACATGCATAAAGCTCAATTCATAGAACTCAGCAACCAATTGAATGTCTACAGATGAGAGACTTGGAGGTTGATGACCAATTTTTTTTTCAGACAATTAGATGATGAGGACACCATCCCAAACTGGGCATTGTGGAAAATTGTGGACTAGGGGTGATGTGAGTATGAGGTGTTGTGGGAACTCCAAGTACAGATAGTGTTAGGTAGTGAGTTTTGTGAGTCTTGAACTCAGGGTTCCTCAGTATTCATATCTGCCTATTTCTTCCATCCTGAAGAATTCTAAGTCTTTTTCTGAGCTGGTCCTCATCACCATTTTCCTGGCTTCCCTACTTCTTTTGGTTTTGTGGTTGTACTGTAAAGTCTGTGAGGATAAAAACAGCTTCTCATTCATGTTCCTTCCAACAATTAGTACAATTTCATGTTCTTTTTGGCATCAAAAATATATTAAATCACTCCTTTCATTTGCTAGACATTGAGGTTACAAAGATGGAAAACAGGCACAGTCTCTGCCCTCAAATGGCACACGGCACACTGTGAAGCAAGCAAGCACGTAATTACTACTCTCCATACCTGTAATATTGGAGGCACCACAAAAGCAAGGAAGAAGGAATATTGAATTGATTTTGGAGAGGGTAAGAGAGGGTGGGGATTTTTGGGGTGATTTCCACTCAAATCCTTCTGGAGCTGTTGTATCAAAATGTAAAATACAAAATCTGAATAAGTAATTTAGCTCTTTCCTCCTTGCCATATAGCAGTGCAAGGGAGATAGAAACTTATTCTTTTCCCCACATTAACATTTACAGTTGAAACTGTGACTCAATTCCATAATATCAATGTGAACTCCAATTCCTCCATTTTTTTCCTCCCATCTCCATTTCCCATAGGTCATGGTCGTGTCAGCATAGTCAAGACATATTCACCCTAAACCACAGAGAGGGGGAAAGGTAGAAAGCTGAGGACATTCTTCTTTTCACGAAACATTACCCTGAAGTTGTCCATATGCATTGTATTTAAAATATGTTCACTAAAATGAGATAAAAAGGAGGCAAAGAAGCAAGTTTGTAACTGGGCTGTTTGTTATATGCTTTGAGGAAACATGGAAGTTTTATATCAAAAGAAATGAAGGGAGAATAGATAAAGGAGTGCTATACCAGTTTCTCTGCCATAATCACATACTCCCATGATCATACCTAGTAGATTCATTACTATCCAAAATTATCAATTACTTTAAACTTTCCAGCCTATTATCTGAGCCAGTAATTTTATTCTTGCAGTTGATTTACTCTAATACTCTTCAGTTTTTCAGATTATCCATAAACTTGAATTCATGTTTTTGTTTTTTTTTTAACAAACCACCAGATTACTTCTGTTTTCTTTATCCTGCTTAGATTTCTACTATTAGTTAACAGAATCACACCATTGAAAATAATCTTATCCCGGGCCTCCCTGGTGGTGCTGCAGTTAAGTGCTGCGCTGTGGAGCTGTCGGCAGAGGCAATACGAGTTGGACACTTGGCCAGGGAGATTCCCACATGGCGCGGCAGACCTCTTCTGCCTTGCCCACTGCTCCCCTCAGCAGTATATTTCCCTCGATCTGCCTGTGCTGCTCCCCACTCTGTCTCTGGTGAGCCCTTTTGCAGCCCCACACCTCTGGTCTGTACCCCAGCTTATATGCATAAATAAATAAATCTTTTTTTAAAAAAAGAAAATAATCTTATCCCTTTATCTTGTTCTACTTGTGTCAAAATCACATAACAAAAATCCAGCTGTGCCTGAACCCCATTATCCATCTTTTCTGGGCCTATAACAGTCTTTAAATTATTCTAAAGGAAAAATTATAAATCGATAAAATTCACTTTTACTTGCATTGATTTTCAGAGATTTCATGGAAAACAATACCTATCAGAGACCCTACTATAGTCTCTTCATAAACTTCTACATTCCCATGTTCCAATAGGTTTTACTTCTCTCCTCAAGTCTCATACCCTCAGGGTCACCACACTAAAGTATTTCAAGGACTTCGTCCACAGTGAAAATGATGTTTCCCAACCTTGTACACTTCCTTTCCTCACTCATCCTTGTAGCTGATGGGCTCATACTTAGATCAACCCCTTCACATTCTCTAAAACAAATCTGTAAGTCAGCATGTAGTTATCAGGGTTTTCCAAGAAGAAAATGTCCCTTCACCTATCAAAGGAAACTAAAACCATGCACTTCTACTCGAGACTCTGTCCCTTGCAAACTTCTCAAGAGATGTTCAATCAAACCTTGTACAGAATCTTCAAATTACCATGAGCATGCTTTATCAATTCTAGTATATACTATAAATCTCCCTTTCATATTTTCTAAATATTGATCAGTTTTTCTACTCTTCTCAAAAAAACTCTTAAAAATTGTTTGTACATCTCCATTTCTTTCAGCAATTTCTCATCTGTTCTTTAATATAGTCCAGTCTAACTTCAATATCTACAATGCCACTGGAGTCACGGTCCTCAGCAATCTTGATATCGCCAACTCAAAGGACATTACTTGGCCATCTTCAGACTTGACTCCTGGGAATTTACAGCAGTTTGATCTTTTGCTCCTTCTTGAAATCTCTTTATTCTCTTGTCGTGCTCCAAAGATTTGCTTCCAATTTCCCAAAATGCTCGTTTGCGGGTTTAATCTCTTTTTCTTAAATTATGCATTTTGGAGTTCTTCAAAGTACAGTTTTAACCTCTTCTCATGTCTATTTACATTCTCTACTTGGGGGATGGTTCTATTCCCATAGTTTTGAATAATGGCTACAAGCTGGTAGCTTATAATTTTACTTCTCTGATGAAGACCTCACTTGAGAGATCCAAGTTTATATAACAAATTGTCTCTTTAATACTTTGGATGGAATACCTTAAAGGAAAGTCAAAATTAAGCTATCCAAAACAAAACTCATGATTAGAACTCAATCTGCTTCCTCCTTATCTAGTAAATGGTGTTATAGTCCATCTACGTACCGTATCACAAAAAAAATGAGTTATTTAAAAATTAGTTATTTTTTATTTCTTTCTTGTTTTACACATTTCTTCCTTTATGGTGTACATTTAAGGTACATAAGGAGTTTTAACATCTACTGTTATTATATATTTAGTATCCATACATTTCCGTGTTTGCTCCAGCCATTTCTATATCTTGTTCATACTATCTGGAATCACTTTTTTTTTTAAGATTTATTTATTTATGCATACAAGAACTGGGGTGTAGGCCAGAGGTGTGGAGTGGTGAGAGGATTCACCAGAGAAAGAGTGGAGAGAAGAACAGGCAGATCTACTAAAGTACACTGCTGAGAGGAGCAGCAGGTAGGCCAGGAGAGGTCTGCTGCGCTGTGTGGGAATCTCCCTGGCCAGGGATTGAACTTGTTCTGCAGTGGCTACGGATAGCTTCATAGTGCTGAGACTTAACCTCTTGCACCACCAGGGAGGCCCTTAAGCTGATTTCTTATTTATAGGTTTTCTCTCCTATTCATTCCCCATGCAACAAATAGTATATTTACTAACACATAAATCAGATCATAGTACCCCTATCAACCTCCAAAGGCTTTCAATCCATACTTGGAGTAAAATGTAAACTCCTTATTTTTGAACCACAGGTTGTGTATAACCTGTCTTTTGGTTTTCTTTACAAGTCCATCTCATCCTGCTCCTTTTCAATTATTTTACCCAGTCACACTAGCTATCTGTTCCTGACACCAGTTAGAGCCCCCCCTGCATTGTGGCCTACATGCTGTAATTCTCACCACATTTCTCTCTGCCTGGATAGTTTGCCCTTTGATGTGCATGACTGACTTTTTCTCATTGTTTAGCTCAGCAAGTTCTAGCAAATGCAGGCCCTCAGAGGCCCAAGGATATTCTCTATCAGAGGATGAAGTGAAATTAGTGAATTTCCTTTCTAGCATTATATGAAACTATGTAATGAAATGATTATTTTTCCTCCATTACTTGTTATCTGACTTCCATGCTAGAATGTAAGCACCATGATTTTGATGACTTTTCTATATTATACAATCTGTTTTACTCTATATTGATAGTTCCAGACTAAGTATCATGGTTGCTACAGAGAAAATTTCAACATTTGTTGACTAATAGAATGAATGTATTTTTTTCTTTTATAATTATTGTATTTTGATAAATAGGAGTTTAAAAGAATCATCTAATATTTTAAGAATTGCAGGGAACTCGGTAAGTCTGCAGTACTTTGACTGTAAAACACTGAAGGGTAAAAGGTGAAATCATTAGAAACTGCACATAATGATAAATATTTTAAGTATTTTGTTCATATTATTGACAATATTAACTTTTATTTTCAGCTAACTTTAGAATCAGTGTCAAAGATGGAAAGGAGAAAGGCACTGCAGGGAGGAAGGGCAGTGGCATATCACTGTCATGTTCCCAATAAGATAATAAATGGTGATAAACTGAACTAGGGGAGAAGCAGTTGGAGGACAGAGAATGTGACATATCAGGTAATCGGCATTAAATAGAAGAGGCAGGATTTGTTGACCGTTTGATATGGGAGAATAGAAAACAGAAGAGTCAAAGATGATTCCCAGGCGTCTGATATTGATGACAGCTGATGTCACTAACAAAAGTAGAGTAATGGGAGTAGATTTCATGGCAAAGTTTGATTTATATACAAGCTGATATTTTCAAACTTAACAAAATCTGATTTACTTGGATATCTAGGCCAAGTAAACAAAAATTAAATGTGAACTTATCTTTCTTCAAGCCTGAAGCTTCATATTACTACGCTCTGAGGCTCTTGTTTTGTGTTTATAGTAACAAGAAAGGATTGTGAAGATTTTATGAAAATATGGAGGCATTCTTTATGAAAAAATGAGCAAAAATTGAAAACTGCATTCCTTTATCTTGCTACTCTCAAATTACATATTTTATTCTCAAAATGTTTTTAAAAACTAATCCTACCAAATCACAAAAAGACACGGGGAAACTTAAATGTATATATCTAAGTGAAAGAAGCAAAGCTGAAAGACTTACACACTGTATGCTTCCAATTTTCTGGAAAAGTGAAAACTACAGAGACAGTAATAAAGATCAGTAGTTGCCAAGAGTTCGTGGGGAGAAAAGAATGAACAGGCAGAGCATAGAAGATTTTTAGGGCAGTGGAACTAATCATATCATCATATATTTGTCAAATTAATAAAGTGCATGCCAAGAGTGAACACCAATGTAAATTATGGACTTTGCTTAATAGTTATGTATTGTGTAGACTTATCAGTTGTACAAATACAGCGATGTGCGATATTGACAGTGGGAAAGGTTGTGTATGTGTGGACATTGGGTATATGTAAACTCACTGTAATTTCTGTTCAGTTATTCCTTGAGCCTAAAATTGTTCCATTTGTTGAATTAATACTTAGGCCTATTGAAGCTTCAATTGGATTATATGTTTCCTAGAAGTTATTATATTAAAAAGTGAAAAATTGATGAGATACTCAGGAATATCTGAAACCTGTTTTTCCTAGGTACCACTTAACTTTTTATATCTTAGGTGAAGATATAACCACAAAAAAGGAGTGTGAAAGACAAAAATTAATTTTCACTCCAATTACCAACTAAAAACTCCTTTAATCTCAAACAAATCACAATATTAACCTAAATCTAAGTAGCCTCAGATCATAGAAATTTCCATTCCAATCCTACGCTTAAATCCAAGCTACAGGAGTTTACCAATTCTCAGATCTGAAAGTTCATATGGACTGCCAGGTCACCTATAAGAAACAGATACACATGACATCATTAAGTTATTAAATCACAAGTTAATAATCCTCCAAAATTACTTTTGCCTCTGGCTTTATACTCAATTATAAAGGTTATGTAAAAGAGTTATCATAAGTGAAAGAGAATTAACCAAGTTCTCTATACCTTCCAGCCAACTGAATCAATCTGTTTTCTTTATTTAACCACTGGTAAAATTCAACTTTTATTTAACTTACTAAAGCATTGATTTCTTCTGGGTGTTATTTCTGGCAGGAACATTTCTGGGAGAGAAAAAGGAGTTGTGACACGTAAGGACCTAATAGGGAAAATCATGTATTTTGACTTCAGTTTCTTTCAATTATGAAGTTATTTTCTGGGTTCTTCCTAAAGTTACACACTAATATATGTTCACTCATATGAATACATGGAATCATATTAAATAGAAAATTGGTAAGTCTGTAATTGCTTTTCAAAATTTGCTGTTCAAGAAGGTCTGATATTTTTCAAGGATAAGATTGGGAGGAAGAAGCCAAGATTTAGAAGAGATCAGTTAATGAATATTATTATGGCTCATTTTTATAGTTAACAAGTCCCTAATGATACATTATTATTAACTAGAATCCATATTTTATCCATATTTCCTTGGTTTTTACTGAATGTTCTTTCTTATTTTAGGTTTTCATCCATGGTAACGTGATAGTCATCCTACCTCCTTAAATTCCTCTTGGCTGACAGTTTCTCACACTTACCTTATTGTTGATGACCTTAACAATTTAGAGGATTTTTGGTCAGATATTTTGTGGCATGTCCCTTGGTGGAGCTTTGCCTTATGTTTATCTCATGATTAACTGGTGTTAGGTCTTTTTGTAAGAATACAGAAGTAAAGTATCATTCTCATCATACCACACAGTAGTTTTTAATATTTATCTAAGTTGAAAATGTACAGCCTCTCTAATTCATATTATGCTTTATTGAAACTGTATCATCAATATTCCAAAATGTTCTTAACTACTCTACTGTTGATGGCTAGTAATGTCACTTTCAGTATCTCAGTTTTTCATACAAACCTGCAATGACACCTTATGTACATGTGTGAATCTCTCCAGTGAATATATGTAAAAATAGAATTTTCTGGGTAAAAGAGTATGTGCATTTTAACCTTTGCTACCTTTTCTTTCCAGATGGTTGTATAACCTACTTCATAAAAGCAAGAATACATAGAGATCTACTTTGTTGTCAGTGCTTGCCATTATTTGGTTTCATAAGGCTTTAAATTATTGTCATATATATTTTTAAAGATTTATTTATCTATGCATACAAGAACTGGAGTGCATGTCAGAGATGTGGGTGGTGAGAGGATTCACCAGAGACAGAGTGGGGACAAAACAGGTGGATCAACAGAAGTACACTGCTAAGGGGAGCAGCAGGTGAAGCAGGAGAGGTCTGTTGCACCATGTGGGAATCTTCCTGGCGGGAGATGGAATCTGCGCTGTATCAGCTGCAGACAGCTTCAGAGGCTGAGATTCAACCCATCGCCCCAGCAGGGAGACCCCAAATTATTGGCATATTGATGGATGCACTAAAGTAGTTTTAAACATACATTTCCAGGTTTATTAGTGAATCTATTTTTGTTATTCATTGGTAATTGATTATACTCCTTTATTAATCACCATTTAAAGATTTTGGCCATTTTTTCATTCTGTTACTTTTATTTTTTTTTTGGCTCTATGTCATAAATTTCATTGATTTTATATTTTGTCTGCTTTACTTTGTAAGACTACTTAGCACTTTACATATACTAACTTAAAAATTCTTTGTTGTTTATGTGTTTTGCAAATACTTTCTCCCAGTTTGTAGCTGATCCCTTTTTTATCATGATTCCTTGAGGTGTGTGTTTGTGTGTGTAATAGTACTTAGTTCATTTTAATTTGTGCATTTTGTGTCACTTGAAAATGTCTTTTACTTCTAGATTATAAAATTACCCTTTTTTCTTTAAAATTTAAAAGTTTCCTTTTCACATTCATGTTTTAATTATCCTGAAATGCATTTTTGTGAGATGAGACAACAATCTAACTCTTTTGTACTTTTATCAATTTCCATCCTACATTTGGGAGAACGCCTGAGTGAATGCAGGACCCAGGCTGTGTGCATAACCTCTGTCAGTGATTGTATCCTGTGCTAGAGATGGTCAAAAACTGGGAACATTTGCATTTTTTCTATTATTACAGAGTTTATGACTGACAGGGTAGGATTTAAATTTGATTCCAGCTAATCACTGTCACCATAATGGTAACATTATGGTTACATTAACATTCCATTTTAAATCTTCATACTAATTAAAAAAACAAAGATTTTTACTAAACAATGTGATTGTAGAAAACTTTAACTCCAATCAGTCTTCTCATCTTGTATTCATAGCTACGGAATGTTTTAGTTCAGTCATATTTTGTCATTATTATTGTTTGATCCAACCCACTGCTATTTAGGCATATTTTTGTGAGTTTCTTAGTTCACTATTGTTCCTTATATTTTCTTTCTCCTTGGATCAATTTCATTTAGCACTTTTTATGAGGATCTGCTAGTGGTCAAACTAGCATTATTTTATATGAAAATTTATTTTACTCTAACTTTCTAGTGAAATATTACTTGGACCATTATTCCAGTTTGTCACTGATTTTCTTTCAACACTCTAAAGATGTTTTCAGTTACTTATTTACCTATTTGTTTAACTTCTATCATTTCTTTCAAGTAATTTAATCTCAATTGAACTTGCATTTATATTTTATGATCCCTGTAATTTGGTTATTATTAAAATATCTTTTCTTTAATTTTCAACATTTCACTAAGAAATATCTCGATATAATTGTTTTTAATCATACTTTCTGCTCTGTAAATTTGAAAATATATGTCATATGTCTCTCAATGATTCTGAAATATTATAAGTTTGAATATAACTTTTGTTTCATTACTCTAATTTCTCTATCTAGAACTCCTATTAGAAAAATATTGAGCCTTTTCTTTCTGTCTTTCAATTTTTCATTTTCTCTCGTACTTTCTTTTTATTTTTATGCTTATCCTGGATGGTTTCTCAGGTCAAACTTACAGTTACTAGCATATTGTTCACTGTGTTAAATCTGATTTTTCAAATGTGTATTAAGTTTTAAATTCCTGTTAATATTCACAGTATTAGAAGTTCTAGAAGATCTTTACTAGATTTCTTATTATGTGAAATATATCATGTCTACAAAAATTATAAAGTACTTGTGGCAATTTAAAAACCAATTAATATATTCAGATGATAGCTTATAAACAGAAAAGTTTCTGTAAGTTTAAAGTCCTGTGTGAGTCTCTTCCTGACCTCATTCATCTTACACCTTTTTTCAGACTTTGACACAAACTGACAGTAACTCCTTATGGTTTTCATTGTTATTTCACTTATTTCTAATGAGTCTTACTCTATAGTTATGTGTTTGTATGTCAGTCATTTTTCACTTATCGCAATGGTGCATTTACATTATCACTTGGAGAAAATGGTTCACATTCTTCAGAGAGAAAAGCTGAAGGAGGATTAAGTTCCTAGAGGCCTCTTTAACCTTTTGTAAAATTATGAGGAAAAAATCTACAGCTATGTTATGTGAAATATTTCTAAGTGCAGTCCTGCTCTTACTTGTTCAATATTAAAACTCCTCTGAATCAAGTGTAATTCAATCTTCCTTGAATAATCTTATCTTTGCTGTATTTAAATATATACCAGTGCAGAAGCTTTCCTGAAGCTGATGCCACAAAGTGTAAATGTGAAGAAGGCTCTTGCTTAAAGTCTTCAATACTAAAACCAAAATGTCATAGCACAAATCACTCTCTCTGTCTCCTCTCTCTCTTTCTCTCTCCTCTCTCCTCTCTCTCTCTCTCTCTATATATATATACATATGTATATATATATATATATGTGGATATATGTATGTATGTATGTATGTATGTATGTATGTATGTGTATCTCACATAAAATTGCCACTGAATCTTGCATATTGTTATGGAAACAACTAATTACATTCATTTATATCTACAACAATTTTACTGTTTTTTTAAAATCAGCATGTTCTAAGTTTTAGATTTTTATATTATTTCCATGATGTTACCAAACCCTAATAAGTCTCTAGCAGATTTACTGGTTTGACTTTTATTATTCCAATCTCACCAAGTTGTTTCAAATTATGATATAGCCAAAGGCAAGATAACAAGCCTAAACAGTACATACATGTTTTGTTATTCTGTGAGAAATACGTTAATTATAACTTTAGTAAAGAAAGCTTTCTAAGAGAAGACATGATGATAAATAATCTATTGCTTTTAAAATTGTAATTTTGTTTTACCCATTTATCTTTTATAAAAGAAAAACATGTTATGTAAAAGAAGGATAATTACTCACGTTTGATCAATCCATCTCTTTTAGTTCTGATTTGTTTAAAGTTTAAGTGTGTCCTAAGTTAGACAAATGTTGAAGCTTCATGTGTTTACTGAAGATGAGAAATCAAAGGTTACAATAATTTCAGTTTGATTTAATGTGAAGTAAGCACAAATAACAAAGGATATTCTACTAGTATTGAGAGTTTTTTAAAGTCAAGCATTATAGCTGATTAAAGCTTTTATGTTATTTTCTTTTTTAAAGCTACATTTCATACTACACCTTGCACTTCTGAATCACAAAGCTTTTGTGTCAGTATTTTCTATTTTTCTGAAGATCACACTTTAGATTTCGTATCTCCAGCTGCCAGAAATAAATTTTCAGCATACACTGTATATTGCCATTTGCTGCTACATCCCTTAAAAAAGGAGGCTTGTCTCTCAGTGTTTAATTATAATGATATAATAGGTGTGTAGATCACTCAAGACTTTGTCTGGAAAAGATAATAATTTAGGTTTGAGTGTGACCTGAAATGTCCCTCTATACCTCATCATTATTTGTTGCTTCCTATTTCCAACTGCCAAATATCTCCCTGGAATATTCCAACCTAAGATTTTACAGATTATTTCATACCTACTTTGGTGACTTGCACCAAAGTAAAGAATGTCTTATAAACAAAAGTCTATAAACATAAAATTATTACAGATAATGGAAAAGCTATTAATTACTTATATTTCATCAATAAGACATATATTCTAAGCTTATCATATCCTCATAAATTATGTCTTAATAAGTTATTTTCATGAAAGTAATACCTATGAAGAACATTAATGTTGCTGACTATTCTATTGCCAATAAGATACTTTTCAGATGTGATTTACAAAATAAGAAATTCTGAAGCAGCAAAATCATTAATGAGAGGTTTTAACAAAAATAAATTCAATATAAAACCATTGTATTTTATCATTCAAATGCAGCCCTGAATAGATCTATAAATCAACTATTTAAAACTTTCTATAGAGTTACATTTCATTTGGAAGATTCTATTTTCAGTTAGTTAAAAAAAAGGGTCATAAAATCCATGGACTCTGAGTGCATATAAACGTGGTGAAATCTGAATAATGCCTGTGAATTTTACCAGTGGTCATTTCCTGGTCTAATGTAGTAGACTATGGCAAACTTCAACCATTTTGCGAAACAGTGAGGAATGCACTGTATCTGTGCACTTCTTTTTTGCAACTACATGTGAATATGAAATTATCTTAAAATTAAAATCCATTCACTCTACCTCCTTCTGTAACAATTTTTTAATTTATGTACCTCTAGGATTTTCTGGTTTCTTTTTACCTGGATTGCTTTACTCAAAATCTTGAGTTTACTAGTTTAAGACAAGATAGAATGTATTGATAGTGAAAGGTATGCTTTTTTTACAATACGTAGCTATTTCCAACTTTTCTCATTCTGGTTGATGAGACTTAGTGACCTCATTTTTATTTTCCACTCAATGTATAAACACTAAAAACAAAATATTAGGAATTAAGAATTGAAATATTTAAAGCATGAAGGCAACAAATGCAAAGTATTGATAGAGATGTTAACACTATATATAAAAAAGGAGTACTTGGATTACAGATAGTGGCATCAGGAAATATAACTTGAAATGTTACTAATCTTCCTTGATAGTTTGAATTTGGTACAGGAAGGCCAATGAAAGGTATCAATGCGCAACTTTACAGAAATGCGGTCTGCAACCATGGGTAAAAATTTGAAGTAAATGTTGTGGAATGTTATGAAGTCTAAAAAGGTACATATGCCCATGGTGGGGTGGGCATGGGGGTGCTCACAAAATCTGAGTTGTGCAGAAGAAACTCATAATCCGAAAAGATTTTAATAGGGGGAAATTGTTGTTTTAAAATTTAGAGATTGAAAAAGTTAAAATGTCCCTGTAATAAAAGTGCAACCAGGATTCACTTAATTTAGACCAGTTCCCACACCCTGTTCTCGCTTACTCCCTGCCGCTCTCTTCACACTGGCTTCACTATCTGCCATGGCGCTCCTTGCTGTTCACAGAGAAATAGATGCCTCACATACAATTGTTCCTGCAGAGTCATCATTTCCATCTTTTCCTAACCCTTGAAAGCTGAGTATAGAACTGAAGCATGCAGAGCAAAGTGGGGTGGGAGAGAGATAAGAGCAAAGAGGGAAGCAAGCACACAGAATATGGTTGATTTTTGGTGGTGGGTGAACTACTGTGGCAGTGGTGATACCTGATGGAGGGGGTACCATAATGTTAGCTCAATCAAAAATAAATAATTTTTTTAAATGTCTCATTATTCTAGGTTAATTTCTCCATTTGTGTTCAACATCATGAATCTATTTCTTCTGAATATGTTTCTACTTAAATTATTTTCTCTTTCACCTGTCTCCTGCCTCTAACACTCTCAACAGACTCTTCAGCCTCAGCTGATGTCTGCTCAGATTTCTTACATTTAACAAACATAAAAAATTCCTTTGTTGAACTTTTATCCTCTTTGAAACATTATATTCCTTTGCCCCGTGAGAAGTAACCATACAATTGAGATGCCTTATATATATGCATGTAATAAAATGAACAGACTTAGTTATATTTTTCAATAATGTCCACTCATTAGTTACTGATATTTGTTTTTAGAAAAATTGAAATTTCAAATGATGTATAAAGCAGGAGCACTCAGTGTTTGTTTTCTAAAACAACTTCTAACACATTTGGTAGAATATTCAAATTTTGCTATACAAGATAATTCTTATACAGTCAAAAGAACTCAAGTAAATTTGGAAGAGGAATAATGCATGTCTGTATACACACGCACACCAAATATACACACATTTTTTCTTAATGGAATTAATATATATCCTTATTAATTATTGTTACTCTCTCTCTATATATTTTCCATTAGAAACAGAAATGCAGTGATCCCCAATAGGGAATTTTTCCAGAGAAGGGGAAACAGCACCTTCTCCCACTATTATTTTCCTCTTCCTTAATATGCCAAAGGAGCTGGCGAGCAGCACAGGCAGCCATGGCCCATCTGTCCAAAGATAATGCTGAGGTCACTGACACACACACTTGTGCCAGCTCCTGTCCAGCTCTGCTCCCTCCTTAAGCAACTGAGAAATTCCTCAGGAGCTGGTATGTATCTGGCCCCCAGGGCAGCTGGCCAGCTCGGGCCAGCACAGATCTAGGATAGAGAAGGGGCAGTGGTGCAAAGGAAATCTACCCCCTTGCCCTTATTTTTCAGACTTTTTTTTTTTTGCCAAGTTATAAATTCTAAAAGAAAGATTCAAAACGAGTAATAATTTTTGCCTTATTTTTTCTTAGAAGTGCAAAGTCATCTTTATTCATTTTAAATGTCCGCATGTTATTATTTTTAATGTGATTTCTTGGGAAATAAATGTTATGCTGGACATCTGTTTTCCCCTACATAAGATCAAGTGGGAAACATTTTAACTTTCTAAGCCTCTCCTGAGTTTTTCTTGAACTTTCCTCGAGCTTTTCTAGACTTAAGCTATTTAGGTGCAGCCCTAGAGCAAAAGAGAGACGGCTTAGATATTTGCCGATGAGCCATTCCTATGCAGCGGTCACTTTCTGCAGGACCACACCTCCTTTTAGGCCCCAGCAGGACGGATGGAAAATCTTCGTGTGTAAGCATGATATGAACTAACTCTGGTTTGTCTCAGGGAAGATTTGGACTTAGATCTTCTTGCCCTTTTGCAGCACTTTACAGAAGCTTCCAGCTTTCTCTTCGTTATCACAATCATTAGGTTATGTCCAGAGCCATTACAAAGATAAGCCGATAAGCCTTAGATGCTAAGTCCTTCATCTTGGCAGGTGGCCTTCCAGGGGTCTCTCAGCCACCATACCCTCTGTACTTCCAGAAGCTTGGGAGGCTTCCTTTAAAGCTTTTACTTTTTCATGAAATATTTAAGAGAAAACTTGTGGACAGCACTCTCCTATACCTCTAAAGATTTCAGCATGTAAGAGCTAAGAACAATATTTCTCTTACTTCTATCAGTTTACAATGATCAAATTAAAGAAATTGGACATTGTTGAAATACCATTATCTGAAATACTTTCTTCATGCAGTTCTTAGATGCTCCAATAATATCATTTGTGGCTTTGCCCCGATCCAGATCCATGTCGGGCCAGTCAGGTACCTGACTGCAGTTGCCATTGCCTTTTGGCTTTTATCTGGAAGAGTTCTGCAGCATATCTTTGTCTTTACAACCATATTTTTGAAGTATGAGTCTGCTGTTTTGTATTGTAGTGGAAGCTGTTATTATTTGTTTTCATCCTTGTGATAGTCTGTATCTTCCTCCACATCAACCATCAGCACCAGTAAAACTAGTTCCCTCCACCACCCCATCCAAAGGGATGATCTTTCCCTTCTTTCCTTTTACATCAGCATCAATAACTGGACAAAACTGAGTGTTAAAGTTGCACAAAGGGATGATCATCCCCTTATTAATGTGGAACCAGATTTAATCTATCAATTCTCTGGATTGTGTATTCTAACCAGATTATTCCACTTAATTTTAAGTATACACACTTCCTTTGTTTTCCAATAAAAATTTTTAGGTGTGGCATATTAGCCTCTTATTCTATAATAGAAAGCTTGTTCAAGGGCACAAAAGCTTTCTACTTTGGTGACTGAATGTGGTTTTCATTTAAGGGCACTAATAATCTCAAAAAGCAGGGTCATTCCAGTGTTCTACCTGCTTAATCTGATTATTGAACTCAATTACTCACCTTTCAAAGCAACATCTTTTGACTATGTAGTAGCTTTGATCAAAATCATTTCATCAATCATTGAATAGTTGTTTTCAAAATAATCTCAACACATTTTCTTTACTGATTATGGGACTAAATCCCTCAATTCCTTTGTGATCAAATTAGATTTACATGTCAGTCAAAAAAGATTCTTGACTCTTAGCGAGGGTCCATCAGTAAATTTCATGGGGTAAATATGGACTCATTTTCCCTTTTAAACAATGAGGAAGTTTTGTTTGTTTGTTTATTTGTTTGTTTTTAGTTTGTGTCTTTTACTTTACTGTATATTCCCCCTAGGATTCCCACCACCAATTCACCTGGGAATCATCACCACAGTCCCCTGTGCTCCCCTCTCCCCCTCCCCCGTTCTGAGCCCCAATCCTCCCCCCTCTCTGGCTGGTTGACACACAATGAGGGAGTTTTGGGTTTTTTTTAAAGATTTATTTATTTATACATACAGCTGGGGTACAGGCCAGAGGTGTGGAGTGGTGAGAGGCTTCACCAGAGACAGAGTGGGGAGCAGAACAGGCAGATCAGAAATACACTGCTGAGGGGAGCAGCGGGCGAGGCAGGAGAGGTCTGCCGCACCATGTGGAATTCTCCCCGGTGCCCTCGCATCGATGCTGCCCACAGCTCCACAGCTCAGCGCTTAACCGCTGCGCTACCAGGGAGGCCCACAATGAGGGAGTTTTAAAGAAGGTTGGTGTGGTCAGGGGAAGATTTAAGGAATGCTTTTCTTTGGCTACTCCATTTAGATTTAGAGATTCATAAATGGCTAATGGCCAGGAATGAAAACATATAAGGTTGCATATGAGTCACAATTTAGCAATAGAACTGAGATATCTGGTATGATTGTTTCAAAAAGTTACAGTTTTTAGAGAAGTTTCTGGCTTATATATTTTGGTTTTATGAAGTCTCCAACCTTCATTTTAAATCAACATTAGCTAGCAGGTATCTTTACCTTCCACATTATAGAACAAGCTTAACTATTTCTCTAAAATCTAATTTCCTTCTTGAGAAACAATAAAATAAGAAAGACAGGGAAATATTTGTTTTTACTTCAGTGTCAAAATTGTACCTGCATTGAAACTTATGTGACATAGGATTCATAGATTAACAGTGTTTGCATGGTCCATGTGCAGGAAGATATTTCCCTCATTTTTTTAAGCACAGACACCAAGCTTTCCCTACCCACACAGCTACCATTTCTCTGCATATAAAGTCCATTCATTTTTTGTTAGAGGATTTTACAAATATTTGAAATTAGAAAAATTGGACAGTTCAGATGATGGTTAGCCAGGTGTTTGGGCATGGGTTGTAGTTCTGTTGGATATGTAATGGCAATTTTTTTTTAAGATTTATTTTTTATTTATACATACAAGTTGGGGTACAGGCCAGAGGCGTGGGGCGGCGAGAGGGTTCACCAGAGACAGAGTGGGGAGCAGAACAGGCAGATCAGAAGTACACTGCTGAGGGGAGCAGCGGGCGAGGCAGGAGAGGTCTGCAGCACCATGTGGGATTCTCCCCGGCCGGGCGTTGAACTCGCGTGGCCGCTGCCAACAGCTCCACAGCGCAGCGCTCAACCGCTGCGCCACCGGGGAGGCCCATGTAATGGCAATTTGCTGTCATGGACTTACTCATGCAAACATTAGTCTGGCAATGATTGCAAGCAATGACATCACCAGCAGGTAGCTCCACATGGTCTAGGTCCACATGATACTCTATGCTGACAATTTGAGGTATAGTCAATGTCTATTCTAGCCTTCTCTTCCCAATGGCCACTGAAGGCCTTGATTGTCTCTAGCAATACTCCATCTAGGTCGTGTTTCAATCTCTACTTTTCTTCTCTGTCCTAGTTCAAGTACTCTTCCAATTACCTTCTAGTCTGCCAAGCAGAGGGGATGAATCTTCATTTTCTTTGTAATTTAACTATTTTTAGACATTCCATCTCCTGTTTTCTTCTACCTTTCCTTTTAACACAGATCTTATTTTTTTTAAGAAAAAGAGAATTTTTCTCCTTTTATTCTGCCTTTAACTGTGCCACTTTTTCCTCAACTAACATGAACACCTCTGAATGACTTGAAGAAAAGATCACATGTAATAAAATAAGGGAAAAAAAGTCTAAAGCATAAAATCTCAGTATATCATCTTGATACATTAGAAATACAGTGAGGATTGATGCTGGAGCACTTTAACATTGGCTTTAATGATGATGGAATTCAAATTATCATTGGATGATTTCTATTCTTAGATGTATAGGAAATTTGCATTAGTTTTTTTAAAGATTTATTTATTTATGCATACAAGCTGGGGTGTAGCCCAGAGGTATGGGGTGGTGAGAGGATTCACCAGAGACAGAGTGGGGAGCAGAACAGGCAGATCGACTGAAGTACACTGCTGAGGGGAGCAGCGGGTGAGGCAGGAGAGATCTGCTGCACCATGTGGGAATCTCCCCGGCCGGCCAGGTATTGAACTCGTGCTGTGGAGGCTCTGGATAGCTTCATAGTGCTGCGCTTAACCCATTGTGCCACCAGAGAGGCCCTGGAAAAAATGGAAATGAAGACTCCATTTCAAGGACATGAATGATCAGTTTTGAATTAACAAAGTTGAGTTCTCAGTGCACACAACAGACCAATATGAAAAGTTCTAGATACTATTTAAAAATATGTTTCTGCAGTTTAGAAGACATGTGGACCTGGAAATGGGTTTGGAACAAAGCTACAAAAAGATGATGGATATAGACAATGGAGCAGATATAATACAGTAAATGCATAGGAGTGGAAAGAAAATGCCAAGGGTAGAATACTAGAATAGTCTATATTTAGAGGAGAGAAAGAAAAGAAACCTATGCAGACATATAGAAAAAGGCACAGTGCAAGGACTAGAAAAGATTTACAAGAACAACAGACAATACATCACTGCAAGAGGCATTCTTCAAAGAAGAGAAGGTGTAAAATATCACAGGAACTGCAAAGTGTCAGAGGGCTGAAACCAAAGCACACGTTCAGGGAAATTGGTGTACTTGTTGAATTTGTTGCAGTGAGCAATAGGAGATGAAAGGAAAGCTTAGGGGGCATAAGAAAATTCAAGAGGCAAGTAGAGATTACTTCTTTGTGCCCTTTGACATTGGAAGGAAAGAGAGTTGTTTAATGTCTAGAACATGAGAAAATAGAGGTTTGAGGGAGGCATTTTGATGTAAGGCTAAATAAGCAAGCATGTAAAGTGATTAGAAAAAGTCAAAGACAGAGAAGTTATAAAGGCCATTGAAGATATTTGATAATTAAAAAATTAAAATTAAAATTCACTGAGCAAGGTGGGAGGGAACACAGCACATTAATAGGAACATTATCTTAATAAGACAATTCAGAAGATGAATATTGAGAAGAGAGATATTAAAATAACTCATATTGAATGACCTCAATTTCTACAATGCAGAGAATGACATATCTTGACTGTTTAGTAGGAATAAGACATTATGGAAGATCAAGGAGATCGTAACACTAGACAATTTAATAGATCATCACCTTTCAGGACCAACAGAGAATTCATTTCATGCATAAGCATCGAACACAAAGAGTCCAAAATTAACAGCATAGAAAATACAGTGCAGAGACACCCAAGGTTTTGATTTTGTTAAATTAAGTAAAGGAAATAAGATATTCCTAAGGTTCAAAGAATACCATTATTGAAATGACTGATTGTGCCAGAAGAATGCAATTCTGGAAAGGGTCTAAAAGGTATAGAGAAGAAAGTTTGAATGAGACACTTTGGAGCTTCAAGGTGGTGAAAATAAGATTCAAGAGGATGGAGGGAATGAGCAATGCGAAAAGAAGGGGGGCCTTGATTAGGATCCTGAGAGATACAGATGAATAGTCAAACTTGTTTTGTTGTGTAATGGTGTGGAAACGGTGGTGGGAAGAGTGAAATCCTGATTGGATGTCAGTAAACGAACTTTAGAGACATAAGATGTTTGAGTTTTAGTATTAGGTAAGACAAGAGAAAAAAGAGTCAGTTAAGAGAAAAAAATTTTTTTTTGAAAAGCAGATGTACAATGGAACTTGCTTACATTTAAAACCAGTTCTGCAGAATGGGGTAGAAAGTAAGAGGTAGATTGGCAGAGTGGGTAATTGGCAAAGAATGCTTAACAAAAATAGGGGAAGCAGAGGATTTAGAAATAGACTGGATTAGACATGTTAGTTAAGCAGCAAGGAAATTTTTAAAATGTTAAATATGTAAAATTCTGTCATTGGAAGCATTTTTTATATTTAGTCATTTCCAGTTTTCCATATGGAATTCTAGCATGATTAAACAGGACTATAAAATTTTACTCACTTTATTCTGATTTTTGATCAAAGACATTTTTAAAACTATATTAAAGTTAGACACATTATCAATCAGCATGTGCAATATCTGGAATTTAGCAATAATGCTCTTATTAATAATTATTTTATTATAAATAATGACCATTTTTTGTAGATAAGATCCAGTGTTGTAGGAATCCTACTCCCATTGAATCTTCTTGTACAATAAAAAATATTTTATGTGATTTTATTGAACCAAAATATTCATTTGTTAAGGACTTTTAAAAAGTTATCAACAAATCAAAACATTTATTTAATAATGCAGCATTTCAAGTATGTTTTGTAAACTTTTTTTAGTTTTAGAGAGTGAAATGATAATTGTCAAAATCTAAGACAAAAGGATATCTCAGTAATTTATTTAAAGATGCCTGTCTTCTAAGCATTTGTTTTGTATGATTTCAGGATTCTTAAAGTATGGTGACACGCTTTTTACTAAGAATGGAAAGGCTCTATTTTATAACTGAATATCTCCTTCTCCTGATAGTAATGTTTGGATAAGAAAAGAATTAAACACAGGGTAAATAAATGTGGTTTTCAAAGAAAATTTGATAATTTGAGCCTCTATTTTACTTAGGAAGCATACTGAGTAATAAATCATTTAAACAAGTTCAGGGGTTTCTTTTTCTATTTTGTGGAAACTGCACAGTATAAAGTGGCCAATATATGATGGCAGCTAAGGCTTTGTATAAACTGAACAAATCAATTGTCACTGGGATTATCAACATCATAAACAAGTAAGTCACACAGACTGGGTTTAGTTGTTGTTGTCTCTTAGCCTAGAGCAAGGCATTTCAAAGTAAGTACATGACATCTGTTCTCTCCACCCTATTCATAATTTTCCCATTTCCACTCTCATAGAAGATGTGGAATCACATAATGGAAGCTTTAGATGGCTAAAGCACTAAGAAAAATAGAGGATGTAAAATAAAAGAGCTGAAAAAATATATTTTTGAAAAAAAAATTGTGGGTGGTCACAGAAAAATCAAGAGACTGAATGAAAAACAGAATTTTAACATTGCAGCCTGGAAGGCATCATAAGTTATATAACATAAGTTATCTGATGAGATTTCCAGATCCTATGTTGGAAGTGTGTATTATATCATTGTATGCCAACAGATTTTTGTGAAGTCTTCTCTCTCTCTCCCGCCTTCCTTAATGGCACACACCTAATTAAAAAAAAAAAGTCATTATTTAGAATATTGACATTTAATGTTGAAAAAATCTGAATGACTCCTTTTCTTCCTTCACTCTGAAAAGTGAAATTAAAATTATTTAGCCACAGCTTTGTAGTATGTAGGATATGTATTGAGTTTTTACCAGCAAAAGTTTGACAAGGAAAACAAGAAGGGACTCCCAAAATGTGTGATAATATGACAAATATATCAAATGCTAAATTTATGAAAGAAGTCACAATTTTTTCCTTATAAAATTTATAAAAAGTATAGTACAACATTGTGCCTATGACTAATTTTATAGATTACAATAACAAATAGTAGAAAATGTTTTCTTGTGTCTCTAAGTCAAATTAGTTATTATGAAAATTAACAAGAGAGGCAAGAATAATTTCTTAATTTATAAATTACTGATTCACATATTTGTTACAGGTGTTAATCTTTCCTTTAATGTAGCTTCCTTTGGAAAAGATATTATTAAACAGAAGCCAGAGAAGGACTTTTGTGCTAAATTAACAAAGATCTGAGTAAGATTGCACTTATAATGAGGTTTTACTTTATAACAAGATGGTGAACAGAACGCTTAATTTGTTTGCTTTCTACTAGAGGAAAACAAATTCCTTATCCATGGACTTTAGTTACATGAATTCATACATTTATTACATATGTTTCCAATTAAATGTCAATTTATATGACAATGTTTCAAAGAACAGTGATAGGGATATTTTTATTGCATTCAAATATTTTCATCCCTGATCTATACTTCATAGACGAGACATTTACATTTTTTAAAGAAATATTTTCTAGCAGATTAAATATTTGGCAATAAAAGACAAAAAAAGAGAGTAATTAACTCAATATCATTTTTCAAAATGTAAACTTAGAAAAGACTCTCAATTATTGTTTTTATGATTCTATTTTACTTTTATTTGAAAGAAGACAAAGGTCATTGTGCTTAATGCACATGCCTTTTGAGCAACCACAAGATTTTTTCATTTGCTATTATTTATCCACTGATGTCTAAATAAATCTTAACAGAGCTATAAATTTCCACAGTATAAACTCAATAAAAGACTACATAGCATGTAATTAGAAAACATCTGCCCTTACCCTCTATAAGGTCACTATACCAAAAAGGAGACCGTGTTTAAGTTTTAAACAATACCAATTAATTGGATGCAAACACTTGGCTTGTAATACAAAGACTTTTCTTGGATATGAACAGAAAAAAAAATAGTATCTTAAACTTTCAATCTTGAAACTGAAAAGCTACAGTTGCTTTCATATAACTGTTTCATTCAAAGTGAAAGATGAGTTCAAAGTCTTATTTTGAAAACCACAACTACCACAAAACCTGCAAATATTCTACCAGGGGTCCTTCCACAATGTCAGAAATTGAAGGAATGTTTGCTATCATTTATAGTTTGATTCTATATTTAAGAAGAAGTGGTCACTAATTACATAAGTATAATATAATAATGTAGTTTTTTTTTAATGTGGATATTGACTTGTCTGTCACTGATGTCAAAAAATACTTCAAACTGTTACTTCACCTGCAAGTTTGTGAAATCAAAGCTAGAGAGAGAGAGAGAGAGAGAGAGAGAGAGAGAGAGAGAGAGAGAGAGAGAGAGAATGGATCTATCTTGGGTTTTTACTGAGCTCTTGATGCCTCTTCCAAAAGGAAAAAAAAAAAACTTTATGTTTAATAGACTGTCATATAAATTCAGGCTTGTAAAGAATATTTATATCAGAGAGAATGAATAAAACATATGAAGGCCATGGCGTTTTAAACAGATTTAACACTGTAGAGAGATGTACTAATAATGCATCTGTATTAAAATGTGGGAATGTGATGGAAAGGGGCTAAACGGGGTGTTTGACAATTTAATGATCAATTGGTGAAAGAGAAACCATAAATGTAGTTTAAGGAAAATTTCCCCTCCTAAACCAAAATTACTACAATGTGTGGTGCTATGTGTATAGCTTTGTATTTGTGTAGTATGGTAAATAAAGATCGCAGGGCAATAATAGAGAATATCTTTCACGAGATATTATGTTTGCAAAATGATATAAAATTCATTTTTTCCATTTTTAAAATGAATGATAACATCAAAGGCTTAAATATGCTGATACATCATGTTCAGGTATAATTCAACACACATCCTATGTTCATAAATATATGTTGATGTTGCATAAATTGATTGCTGAGTTTTTGCTGACTTTGCTGATTTTTCTCTGTGACTTTTACAGTATTCTTGTTTTCTGTATGTTTTTTTATTTCACAGTGCTTATGATAATTTCATAGTTACATCTTTCAAACAAAATGAAAGCAAAATCCTTTTAAAAATGTAACTATTAAATGATACTTAATAATAGGTCTTGGGGGCCTCCCTGGTGGCGCAGTGGTTGAGCGCTGAGCTGTGGAGCTGTCGGCAGCGGCAGCGCGAGTTCGACGCCCGGCCAGGGAGAATCCCACATAGTGTGGCAGACCTCTCCTGCCTTGCCCGCTGCTCCCCTCGGCAGTGTATTTCTGATCTGCCTCTTCTGCTACCCGCTCTGGCTCTGGTGAACCCTCTTGCCGCCCCACACCTCTGGCCTGTACCCCAGCTTGTATGTAAAAATAAAAAATAAATCTTTAAAAAAAAATAATAGGTCTTGGTGTTAGATCTAAGTAAGCCACTGGAAACATTAGGTTTTGTGGTACTCATAGCATTCACACGCTTCTACAGTTACAGAAAATCTTTTTTTTGTTGTTTTATTTATTTATGCATGCAAGAGCTGCGGTATAGGCCAGAAGTGAGGGGGTGGTGAGAGGATTCATCAGAGACAGAGTGGGGAGCAGAACAGGCAGATTAACTGAAATACACTGTTGAGGGGAGCAGTGGGCAAGACAGGAGAGGTCTGCTGCGCCATGTGCCATATGGGTAGCTCAATGGCCAGGGATCAAACTCGTGCTGCAGTAGTTGCGGATTGCTTCATAGTGCTGAGACTTTACCCCTTGAGCCACCAGGGAGGCCCTGTATGCATATGACTTGTTAATAGCTAATTCAATCGACACACACACACACACACACACACACACACACACACACACACACACAGAAAGATGACATCACAACACGTTTAATTTCCTTTCCTAGAAAACATTTGTATTTTTAGAAAAATCCTCACTAATATTAAAATTGTTTATAAAAATAAGAAATGAGGGAATCTTATAAACATGTAATAGAAAAAAAGAAAAGAAAACCATAGAATCACCGGACATATGTGTATATAGTTAATCACCATTTCTTTGAATGTCTGTTCTTAAACAAATTGTTATACTAGCATCTGCGTAGGATAATTATGATCACATAACATTTAACATTTTAGAATTAAATTTTATAAACTTTACAGATGGGAAAACTCAAGCTTGGAAAAATTAGGAAGTGCATCTACCATCTCAAAACCAGTAAGTTTTAGTGTGAATATAGATTTCACGAGAATCGATGTCTATGTTTTTTTTCACCTGCAATACGCTTTATTTTATTTCACATACCTTCAAGCCCATACTGAACAAGCTTTAATAAGTATCCATTGTAGGTTAGCACTGTGTGAGAAAAAAAAAAAAATGAGGGAGGAACCCAGTGGTATGAATTCAGAGAAATAAATGTGCAGTGTGAGGAGAGTAAGAAATTCTCTGATGAAAGTTGGCTCAGGGAGCATGGTAATAGGCAACTGACAGTTTGATGAATATTAAAGAGTATGATGCTTGGACTATTAGTAAAGAGCCATAAAAATAAACCAGATCACGGGCCTCCCTGGTGGTGCATAAAATAAACCAGATCACGGGACTCCCTGGTGGCGCAGCAGTTAAACACTGCTCTGTGGAGCTGTCGGCAGCAGCAACGCAAGTTCGATGCCCGGCTGGGGAGAGTCCCACATGGCGCGGCAGACCTCTCCTGCCGCTAACACTGCTCTTCTCAGCAGTGTATTTCCATTGATCTGCCTGTTCTGCTCCCCACTCTATGTCTCTGGTGAACCCTCTTGCAGCCCCACGCCTCTGGCCTGTACCCCAGCTTGTATCATAAATAAATAAATCCATAAAAGAAAATTTAAAAAATAAACCAGATCAAAAAAGAAGTGAAAAGTCTAAAACAGTCCCAACAGACTTCAATTTCCAATAATAAGTTTACTGTTCCAATGGTCTCTTTATGAGAATATGTCTATAGGTAATCAGTGTATAGAGAGATACATGTGCATGTGCACACATATCAACTACACTGATATTTATCTATTTATATTTAAGTTCATTCCTATTTCTTTTTTTTAAAGATTTATTTTTATTTTTGCATATTTATTTTTGCATACAAGCTGGGGTGCAGGCCAGAGGTGTGGGGCAGTGAGAGGGTTCACCAGAGACAGAGTGGGGAGCAGAACAGGCAGATCAACTGAAATACAGTTCTGAGAGGAGCAGCAGGTGAGACAGGAGAGGTCTGCTGCGCCATGTGGGAGACCCTGGCCGGGCATCGAACTTGCGCTGCAGCTGCTGACAGCTCCACAGCACTGCACTTAACCCGTTGCACCACCAGGGAGGCCCTCATTCCTATTTCTATAGCTATTGAAATCCACAAGTTAAGACATGGTTCTAATCACATCACAGGGTTCATTATAGATGTTTACCTTTTCATATTTGTAATTTTCTTTTCTGGCAGTGAGGAACCTGGGTCTTTAACACTTTGTGGCCCACTCACATATTAGTATGTGTTTTTGTCACCGGTATCAGGTGGCCGCTCACGTATTAACACATGTTCATCTAGTCTCCAGTTTTTCACGCCACGGTGGATTTATTTGGAACTATTAGGAGCTATTTCTTTGATCGTACTCAGTCTAAAAGCTTTACACATTGTTTTGGTGAAAGTGTAAGGTGTTTTATGAGAGATATTACAGTTTTTTTAACCTGTGACATTTATTGTTACCATTACGCAATCATGGCTACTGAGAACAGAAGGGGAATGAGCAAAAATGAAATTTTAAAATAAGTTTTTGCCGCTAATTTGTCTGATGTCCCAAGTTGTGAATGAACTGATGGAAGTTCTGAGGAAAATGATAATGAAATGCCAAGTGACAGTGATGAAGATATAATAATTACCAAGAAAACTGTTCGTGCTCTACCTTTGCAGTATTCCAGTGATTCTGAAGTTGATGACAGTAATGGTGTGACTAACACGACGAGTGGCAATGTTTTATTTTGGCCGGACAATGACATTATTCCTGCTTCTGAAACATTTGCTGGCACACCAGGTGTGAAAATTACTCCACATGATCCAAAAAATGTGAGTGACGTAGTTTGTTTGTTTATTGGGGATGACCTCTTTTTGATGATGGTGGAGGAATCAAATAGTTATCATGAGCAAAATGCCCATGATAGAATCACCTAAAAGTTTGAAGTGGCATGATATAACCATTGGAGAAATTAAAAAAATTTTAGGTTTGGTTATCCTTATGGGGCAGGTGCACAAAGACAGAATAAGTGATTACTGGACACTGGACCCTCTAACAGACACTCCATATTTTTAAAGGTAATGAGTAGAAACAGGTTCCACCAAGTATGGCAGGTATGACATTTTTCAAATAATGAAGATGTCTCAAAAAATTCAGGGAGGATATTCAAGGTTTTACCAGTTTTGAGCAACCTTCTAAAGAAATTTGCAAGTGTCTACAAACCTAGGCAGGAACTGTCACTTGACAAGGGCGTGATACCATGGCAAGGGCAACTATCTTTTCGTACATACAACCCTGCCAAGCTGACAAAATATGGAATATTAGTGCTTATGGTATGTGAAGCAATCACTGGATATATTTGCAATTTGCAAATTTATACCGGTGAGGGTAATAAGTTGGAAGATACAATTGTGTCAAATTTAGGGCCAAATACAGGTTTGTGGCACCATGTTTACATGGATAACTATTTATAATAGTGTAAGCATTGCCGAAAAACTTCTCCAAAACAGAACAAGAATCTGTGGCACAGTCAGAGTAAATAGAGGTCTTCCTGAATGTCTGAAATCCATGAAACTACAGAAAGGCCAGTCAGCATTCCGAAGAAAAAAAAATGTTCTTGTGCAAATTTGGAAAGACAAGCGGGAGGTTCACATGATCTCTACCATTCATTCTTCATGGCTCCTAGAATCTGAGAAGAGGGACAGAAAAACTGGAAAGAGAATAAGGAAGCCGGCATTCATCTTGGAATACAACAAATATATGAAGGGAGTAGACCGTGCGGACCAATATCTGTCATATTGCATAATAATGAGAAAGACCACGAAGTGGCCAAAGAAGACAGTACTGTATTTGTTGCACTGAATTGAGCAAGAGTAAATTGAGGATTCAATTCTTTTAGGGTGTATGTAGAGCTCAATGGAAAACAAATTATGTATAAAAAATTCCAGTATGAAGTAGCCAGAAACTGGGTGAGCCCCTCTCAGACACAGGAGAGAAAAATATTCACATTTCTCCTACAAGGCGTGCACCTAAGATGGACCCACCAGATAGACTTTCAATGCACATGAAAAAGGATAAAGTAGAGAAAATAGTGCTGGGAGCAAGAAAATTTCTCAGAGACCATATAGAGTATGTGCAGTCAAGAAAAAGAGAAGTGAAACCCACTGTGGACTTTGTTGTGTTCCACTCCATAGAGGGACATGTTTTGAACAATACCACACTCTAATTGATTACTCTGGTATATAATATCTATGCATTTAAAATTTGATTAAAATATATCCAGTAGTTCAGGAGCTGTGTGTGTTTTATTGAATGCTTATACCATTCATGCGGTGGCACAGAAAATGGCCGGCCCCAAGGGCTGATAAATTTAAAGGGCACCTGCACACAAAGTGCTAATTCTTAATTTATCAATAGTTTTGATTCACTCTCTATACTAACCAATATCTCATTATTAAGGTTGCCATCTCTTGTATGGACACTGTTTTGCCAATTCTTGCACTAGGATAAATATCATCTTCATTCCATTCAGATTTTAATATCCCATATTCATTCATACCACATCAGGACATTCTTCTATCCAACTTGGGCTTTTAACTCAGAGCAAGTCATCCCTCCACAGGGATGCTCTTAGGCCCAGCTTGGGCTCTGTTGTCCTATACCAGGCTATCTTCACCCTTCCCGCATGGAACACATTCTCATTCTACTTTGGCTCTTAACATCTTTACCAGACCACATCACCAGCGAGTTTGTACCTTACACACAGTCTTCTCTCACTAAGGACTCTAGGGCTGAATTGTTCAGAAAATGCATGAGGAAGGGAAAAAGCAAGAAGAAAGAGGAAAAGAAGATTTACATGTCATAAGAAAACAGCTTGACCATTTCCACGGGAATGTCAAGAACAAAAATTCTGATAAAGGAAACGCCACAGATTCTGTGGTTTGAAAAGCTTAGCCAATATGTAATTCTGTATTTGGAAAAGGACACAAATATATTGTTCTCATGATACAAACTACTCAAAATGAAGCCAGACAAAATCTTCTTGGATAAGGACAGTATCTTGTGGTGAGGAGGAAAGGAAGGGAGATTTTCGTATTTATCAAAATGAAACGTGGGTTTTAAAATATTGCCATAAAGAGTAGGCATTTTTCTTTTAGGGAAAACCTGTTTTGCTGACTGTATTCCACTCTATTTATTAGGTCTATTTTATTATATGTTCATATAGAAAAATTATTTTCTTTACATAAGGATTATACGCTAATATTTTAATATTTTTTTCTAGCTGAGTTCTTATTTGTAATTCCCTAAAAAGTCACCCTAAAAAATATCCTGGAACATGTCAGGATATACATTGAGTTATCGAAGCTTGGAAAACATGAAAATCAAACTTAGCATACTGCACGTTCTTTGAATTTCACCTTTAAAGTACAACTAATTAGGGAAATAATGTAGCAAGAAGCTTGATTTCTGAGCATATATAAAAATTTTCTATCCAAGTATTATGAAGCATATAACTTGAGCTATAGGTACCTGTGAATTATTTTAAAAGTCAATATCTCTCTTTAGTCATTGTCTTAAAACAAAATAAATAAATCTTCCATATCCTGATTTCTAGTGTGAAAAAATTCTAGTTTATTAGCAGCGTGTTCTTTTTCTTTTTTTAATTGGGTTAGCACTGGTTTATATAAATGTTTGTGTTTTAAAGGCTTAGGATCTCCCCCTTCAGCTAATGTCACTAACCTCACCCACCTCCAAAACACCCACATCCATCCCCAAAGTCTACTCTGCTCCCTCCCCAATTTACTCTTGCTCCTCCTCTTCCTTCTTCTCTCCCTCTGTAGCCTCATTTCTGCAGTTATATTTCTAGGGTATGTTGTTAGTTTGATTTTCTCTGACTCTGGTTCCTCTATTGTCTACATAATAAGCAACATCATATGCAGCTAGTTTAATTTTTAACATAGTAAATTAGACTGACTACATCTATTTCTAAATCTGTTGATAATTAAGTAGATTAATTTGAAATAATAATGTAATTATTACTGAATAGGAAACATAATAAATTACAGGAAAATAGTTTTTTATGTTAATGTTTCTTGTAAGTACAGAGAATTTCAAAATCAGTAGCTACATTTTCCACCATTTAATTTTTATGAATTTGTGTTGTTTTATAAAGAGGAGTTATTAAGAGGAGTTAAGGATGCCATAGTAATGTACAAACCAAGGAGTGTGGCATCATGAAAAGTAGCCTCTCTATGTTAGATCCAGAGTACTGAGTTGCCTTAACAGGACAGTATTAGGCTTGCTTGCATTCTTATCTTGCTCTAAATTTGAATACATCAATAAAAATCAGTTGAGATTATGGAGAACTATTTTCTCTTGAATATGATATTTTTAAAAACTTTTACTAAGATAAAACATTCTCTCCTATTGTAACTGGGCTGAGTCCAAAGTCCAGTAAAGGTGGTGCTCCCTGGAGGGGGTTTGCTGATGAGAATTAATAGCCCCAGGGAAAAATGCTAAGTTTGCATTTTGGGGTGGAGAGTCTGATGAGAAATCAAAGGGATCGAAGGAGAAGGGGAAGTCAGTCACCAGGATGTAGGAATGGAAGAGGCAGTATCCATGCTGAAGGACTAGAGGAAGCAATCGCCATGATGTAGGAAAAGAAGCAGCAGAAAATGTAGCCGCGAATATTGAGAGTTTGGAAATCAGATGCCAGAAGATTTTGAGCTGCCAGGATATAGACTGAGCATTTTTGGAATCTTCAGTGACTTTGAGGCCAGCTACTTTGGAGGCTTTGCAAGTAGCCGAACAATGGAAACTACTCCCAGTTTTGTCTTTACTGCAGCCGAAGAAAGAAGGCAGAGGCCCGAAGTGGGCACCTTCCTAAAATGCGTGAGTGCAGTCTGTTGGGCTGTCTGGCCTCTGTTTTCAGTGTTGTTGGCCTGGTGCTGTGCTGGGCACCATGGCAGTTCCGGGAGCATCTCCAGTTGTGTTCTATGTCATCCTCGTGAGTTGGAACCTGGCCTATAGTCTGATTGTTGCACGTCTGCAGAAGAAAAAAAAGACGCCATTTGGGAAACTTGGCCTATTGCTTGGAAGAAGATCTCCACGTCAGCAATGGCGGGAAGACGCCACCTTTGTTACTTTTCTGGGACTTAAAGGACTGGACATTCCTTAAGTAAGGTAAGCGGCCATATGTTGACCTCAGTAATTCTTTGCTTTTTCTTGTTTGTTAAATAAATCCCATTGTTACTGTTCCTTAAGTCTGAGTAGTCTTGCAATTGTGCACACAGGTGCAAAATCAAGATAGTGACCGGTAAGCAATTGGGGCACTGTCTTTGGCCAATTCTGAAACCCCATTTGCCCGGTATCACAATTACTATTTTTGGATTATGATAACATCAATTTTGCAAACACTTCTCTAGATAATGGGCTATAACCAAGAAATTTTCTGGTAGGATACTGTTCATCTCTCTAACATAAAACCATGAAGTCTATTTGCAAAGTGTTAGCCTCACCCCAATGCAGGATGAGATTCTCTCTTCTGCTGCTATTTGTGGAAATCAGCTCAACCACTGCAAGAGTTAAAACTCACCCTCCCATCTGCAGAGGATTTAAGTGCCTTTTCCCGCTACCCTTTTCTATTACCTGCAGCAGTTTGACTTTCGCAGATTCAAATAGAAATGCAGGTAATGCTGCTGTTAATGATGATAATTGACCTTTCCCTGGTGCAACATGCAAAAAATAACAAAATAGAGATAAACAAAATCAGTCTAGTTTGATCATGTCTATGTTTAAAACAATAAGCAGATGTTTTATATAAAGGTCATTTGCCATTAATGTTGGGGAAACACAGAAATTTACATTCTGCATTTATTATGTGGTGGGGTCTCTTTTATTATAGAAATGTGAATTGTGTTTGGTAAGGCCTGAGTGAGACTTTAACCCTTGCGCCACCAGGGAGGCCCAAGAAGTGGCCTAAGCATATGCTTATGGTATAAAGATGACTAGATCTCTATCAAAAACCTGTATTCTTCTATTTACCATGAGGAGTAATCACTATGAAAGACTGTCCAGTCCTCCTGCATTTAGAAGGGCATGAGTGATAGCTTCACCCTAACTAACACACCAGATTCAGCCTGCTCTTTATGGGCCAAAGTGTTTAAGGGTGTGTCATCTCTGCATTCCCTTTCGCTCTACCAGCTGGAGGCATAGATCTCCAGGCTTTAGGGAATGAGCTAGTAGTTTCAAAATGCTTTAGTATATTCTAATTTCACATCTATCATTGTTAGTTTAGGCAACATGAGTGCTACTTTACTCAAGTTTTCTTCACCTCAGTTTTCTTATGTACAAAATAAGAAATTCATGAGATGAACTTTACTTACTTGCTAAGGTTCCCATTCCCTATTTTACTCTACCTCTAGATGGCTGTAGTTTTTAAGAACATTTCCTTAAATTCTCTAGACTTCAGCTCTCTCACTGACAAAGTAAAAATCAGGGCAAAAATCTCTCTCTCTTTCAGAAATTCTATCAACAGATTTTGTGTGATTTTTAAAGAAATTAAATCTAATACCACTAGTGTGTTTTGAAGCAAAAGACATAGCTTTCTTTAGAAAGTGCTGGCAAGGAGTTAGGTAAAAATATGGTGGCTCATATATAATTTTTAGGAGACCATGATGTTTTCACCAGCCCTTTCCTCTCTTATCATGGTAGTTAGGGAAACTCTCCCTACACAGCTTGGCAGAGGCAGCAGTAGGGCAAATTTACAGTTAGTTCCTAGCCTTAGGCCAAGGTCACATTCCTCATTGATGACGTACAACCAGGGTAGGAGCCCCATGGAAATGCAGCTCCACCCTCCCTTTCTGTGAGGTGCAGAGGAGGGCTGCTTACTCCTTAGCTAGACCACAGTGGGAAGATGAAATTTTCTCAAAATGAGCTATGAAAGCCTCAATTTAATTCTGTGCTTATCTTGATAACAGCTCAGTTCCTCCATACATGAAAAGGTGAATCACTTGAATTCATCTTTAAAAAGTTAGTGGAAAAGAAAGAAAATGGTCAATTTAACCTTTAGTCATTAGTAGGCACATAAACACACATATTGCATCATGAAACACACACATCAGTTTTTTTCCATTAAAGTAATCTGAAATTTAGTTACAAAATTCCAGTTTTATCTCTAGCTACTTAAAAAAGAGCTTTGTTTGAAAAAATGTCAACTACCTGTCAAATGTATAAACATAAGGAAATATTTACCTTCTTAGGGGGTGAAAGCGGTAGCAAACTAAATTTGAGAAATAAAGACTGTCAGATTTGTTTTCAATTTTAAGGATGTGTATTCTGAAATGAGACTACATATTAGGATAATTGGAATAGAAATGTATACATCTTGGAACAGACAGCAAAATTTGATTCGGATTTCTAAACCTCAATTCAACCTTTACATTTTAAATATCTGATTGATTGCTATTTTCCTTTATACCTTGCCTTCAGAAAACACTTGCTTGATGGCTGGTAACCTACATATGATTAACTTGAGTGCATAAGATAATCCAAGTTGAAATTCTGTAATTATAGAATGTAGCTTTTATAAAAGAAGAATTTCTTTATATCCATGTTATTACTTCTTCACTGTTCTTGTGCTATTTATAGCATTGATTTTTAAGTTTATTGTGAGTATATATACCCTCCTGTTTTCTTCCAAAGAAACCCATAACATTATAGACATTTTGCAAGAAATACCTTATTTGTATGCATTTGTGTATAAGTTACCATAATGTGAGAAATGATATTACATACGCACCAGTATATATTAACATATTTTAAAAGCAGTAAACAACAAACTATCATTAGTGAACCACTATATGAGAAAGTATTGACAAGCATCTTGGAAGTATGATGCAGGGTTCAACAACATAGAATGTTATTCCCAACAAAACTGTGTACAAGTCCCGGTCAATATGTAAACATTGACGTGCAGTCTATCCTCTCAAGACTTGGCATTTTCAGCTCTAAGGTGAGGTTATATTGGAGAGTGTCACTCTTTAAAATAATGTGCATTTTACTTCAAAGAACGGAATGCAATTTGTGTTCTATTTTGCCTCGTTTTGCACTTTAGTTTGCATTTTGACAGTTTTTATTGAACTGCCTCTATCCATAGCATGAGCATCTAGTGTCCAAACTGAAATTTCCTGGATGAGCAATGGAGAGTTTAGACATGGATTCATCATTCCTTCTGCAGCGGTTCAATGGGCTCCATACCAGTTTTGTCAGTTTCTCTCCTGGGGTCATGATATTGGAGCACAGATTTGCTAAAAAGATCTGAGGCCAAGGCCCTCTGGACTCTCCCATCACTTTTCTACCTGACCCTGACCCCTATTTTTTTTTTTAAAGGGCACTTTCCTGCTCTGACTTCTTCACTGCTCTGACCTGGTCTTCTGTTCAATTCTTTGTCCTACAGTTTGTGCAGCATGATTCTCTCAAGGAGGGCCTGGCCCTCCTGACCTGAACCAACTGATTGTGCCATGGGCTTAAGGGAGCACTTTGGTTGGATCAAAGCAGCAGAGAGCCTCTTTCATTCTCTGCTGGCACCATCTCAATAGCTGTCTTTCAAATAGCACTGTGTCGTCATCAGGCAAAAGTGAAACCCTAATTTTAAACTCGTAGTCTTTTTTAGATCTTACAAAGCCCACATATGTCTGTTATCTTTTTAATTCCTTTAACCAATAAGATGATTCAGATAAGGACGGCTATACTGTTAGGATAATTTTACGCAAAAGTAAGGTAAATCCAGAGAGGTCGTCCATAGTAAACAATGTGCAGAACTGAGATCTAGTCACAGTCTTTGGGTGTCAGAACTCATTCATTTTCTTTTCACTCTGAATAATCACATGATTGACTTAGGCCATCGTAACATGTGAATCAAATGAGACAAAATGTCAATGAACATTTTATTTGTTTGTTTCTCCTTGGAGAGAGAAGTATGGCTAGAAATAATGTGATAAATTGAATGTAAATTTATGGATAGAATTTTGCTTGGACAAAGAAAAAGTGGACCCTGAAACTCTGCCACCCACATGTATTTTTTATAGAAATGTCTCCAGGCTGACTTGTTGATACAGCTCAAGAAACCAAAGTGCCACTAGAAGAGTGAATTGTTTAGGTAAAGCACATGGCCACAACAGGTGGTGTCCAGATCTCACTCAGGACACCTCGGCTGTGTTACTAGCCGTCAATGTAAAGAATAGAATCCCTGAAAGAATAAGATTTTATAAAGTAAATAAAAGTACAGATTTTTTATTATTAAAGTAGATGAAAACTAATATATATAGTTGGCTTATTAACAATTTGCTAGTAATATGCCAACATACTTAAGCTTTGTTCAATTTCAATTCCCTACTGTAAAACTCAAATAATACTGGTGAAAAATCTTATAAGCCAGTTGTTTAAGTGTGTTCTTTATTCCTGTATGAATGATTTATAATTCAATGTACTTTACTGTGTTTGTTATTTTTCTTCCATTAATTTCCTTTGAGATATTATACCACACTGCTATATAATATAATATGAAATACTTTCCTTGTTAATTATAAAACTGTTATGGTTCTACGTTTCTTAATAATATACAATGTTGTAAGCCATTGTTACTTCAATAAAAAAATAAATAAAATAAGAGGAAAAAGAAAAAGACTTAAAAGAGGAGAAATGGTTCAAAATCTTAAAAGGAGCAACAAATCTCCTTCTATATCACAGCAGAAAACTGCTTATTTTTTTTTAATCCAATTGAAGAATATATTCCTGTATGGTCTCTGTTTTTTATTCAAGAAACTCAAAGCAGAATTATAATAGAATGCTCATTTATCTCAAATGAACAACTTGTGTTTCTATTGTACTCCTACCCATGTGGCACTATTTGGCATGCCCAATAATGACTTCTTTTGTAGAAAAATCTGTAAATGAGAAATTATAGATTAATTAACTAATACCGATGGTTAAATTATATATGGTATAAATGCTGCAACTGGTCACAGAAAATGATGAGATCAGAGTAATAATAGTACATGGTAACAATAATAACTTAATGACAGCTTTGCAGGCATTGTGCTCAAAATTCACCAAAGGCAATTATTATCTCCATGCATAAATGAAGAAAGGCCTATATCAATGAAACTATCTACACAGTAGAGTCATAAAAGTCTTCATAAGAGATTGTATTTTTACTGGCCCTTGACAAATAAATGGATATTCAATTAGACCCTCTTGGCAAAGGACATTCCTGGGCCAAGAAACACAACAACAAACGCATTCTCACATATTGGTTCCTAGGGGTTAGGACACTCCCATTCATCTAGCCTCTGTTTTATTAGCTAAGTTTTACAGTTCTTTATGATAGTGACTTTTCCTATCAGTCTTTCTTGTCTACTGAACTGATATGTGACCCAGGCACATCTCTTAATTACTTACCTGATTACTTTTCTGTAAATTCCCAACATTATTTTCACTGTATGCAAGATCTGTGAGAGCAAGGACCATGTCTCTCCTCATCTATGCAGAGTCTAGGAGTATATAAACATATCGTAAGTACCAAATAACTATATAATGGATGAATGACTGAATATGTTAATTCTGGCTTAATAATAGGCATAAGCAACTCTTACCTTGTGGTATCAAGACAGAGTGAAAATAAATACTAGATTGGCTAAGTTTTGAAAGCCCCTAAGTAATAGAAGTCACAACACTGTATCTAAAGAAGTGCAGACAATTGAAAGAGAATAAAAAGTACATATCAAGGTCATGAAACATCGACTTGAATCCAACATGCTCCAGATTACTAGCTCTGTGATATTAGCAAGCATCTCTTTGACATTTCAGCATTCCTTCATGGTTCTAATGGTCAGTGTTCTTGCTTTTAGCATGGGAGTAACAATAATGCCTATTTTATAGGGTCTTTATAGAAGTGGCTATAACATGAAATTAGCATTGCCTATGCTTCAAGGTGTGTGATTTGGGTATTTCCAAAGACCCAAGGAAATGAGTGTAGGACAATTGAGAGTAGTTTCTCTTCACTTTTGAGGACAATATAAAATGTCCTGAAACCTTACTGCATTCATATGGAAAAAACTTGGAATTTCCTGCAAAATTTTGCAGTTGTAAATGTTTATAAGACATTGGCTATAAGAAGTTACAAAGGTAAAAGGTTCTTCCCTAAATTATTAGTGATAAAATACAAATTTTGAATTACCTTGATAGAATACTTATTTTTTATATTCTTTCTTTAGAAAAAGTTTTATAAAATTATTGTCATATGAACAGGCCAAAAAAGAATCATAGAAAGATGTGAATATGTGTATAGGCAGACCAGTCCTTGGAATGCTTGATACGGGATTTATATGTAGAAAGAACCAATTAAATCATCATTACAAAAAAACAGGTGTTAAAGGAAATTAATAGAGGAAAACTCACCTTACTTTTACCAGGCTAAAAGGAAATAAGGTCTTTCTCTTTATTTGTATTTTTTTATACCTTAATAAATGAGAGTAGAGAAGAAACCCTTGGTATAGTTTGCAAAACAGTGTAAACTTTCTTTTATAAAATGCACATAATGAAGGTTAATGATGACCAGTGTTGGAATGTTGGATAGATCCTATTATCAATCCGCAGCAGTGAAGCAGTTATTTTACTCTAAAAGGTGGAATAGGTTAGAAGAAGAAAGTGCCAAGCAACTAAAACAATGTGTCTATTCTATTATTCTTCCCATTTGATGTTTGACAAAATAAAATGGTACCTACCCAAACCACAGTATCAGGTTATGTATCCAACTGAATTTTGTTTATTTGAACCAATATACAGGATTGTGCACGTTTATGAGTTTATATTACCACAGCCACAGATGTAGCCACCGAATAGATGACATTTTTGCATAGATGCACATGTTTTCAATGATGCTAAACTTAATAATTTATGTATTTTTTATATAGCCCATTGAGACTGAAAGGCAGCCAAAGAGAGCCACATCTAGAAATATTGCTGATGTAAACTAAATTAAGTTTAGTATAATGTTGTGCAAACAAAATGAAAATTAAAAATAAAACACATGTATCAAATGTAGTATGTAGAACTAATCTAATACCATGGGTCACAAAGGTTAAAGTCATCATACGCTTACATTAAGAGATTAAAGGGAGAACAGCTTCTGTTTGATGCCCAACATACTGTCCTTTTATTTTCTTAAAGAATTACACAGTACTACAGAGAAGAACATCCTTTACTCATCTGTCAACAACACAGACTGTGGTGTGTGCAGGTGAACCATCAGTACCCTGAATAATTACAGAATAGATCCCTAGAGACACAGAATATAAAGATAAGCACAGGGCTTCCCCAGTAGCACAGCGGGTTAAAGCGCAGCGCTGTGGAGCTGTCGCAGTTGCTAAGCCATTTCGATGCTTGGCAGTGGCGACGGGAGTTTGACACCCAGCCTGGGAGATTCCCACATGGCACGGCAGACATCTCCTGCCTTGCCCACTGCTCCCCTCAGCATTGTATTTCTGTCCATCTGCCTGTTCTGCTCCCCACTCTGTCTCTGGTGAATCTTCTCACCGTCCCACGCCTCTGGCCTGAACCCCAGCTTGTATGCAGAAAATAAATTTTTAAAAATCTTTAAAAAACATAAATAAAAATAGGTACACACTCTATAGTTACAGTAATAACAAATGCCCTTATCTGAAATTTGTTTCTTCTTGCAGTTAATATTTAGCTCTTTTACCTGGTATCATAAGTAAAATGAAAAACGTCATATTGGAATTTAGGAGACTATAATTTCAAAGGAACTTCATTTCCTAAAGTTTCGTATCTCTTAGGATACTCTCTGCATTTGTAGAAACTATTCAAAAATCTATTCACGTGTTATTATTAAAAAATAGAGAAAATATTTGATTCATTTTATGTAATTTATAAATTAAACACACTATACTTACTAGTGAACTGCTAACTGATAAAATAGGTTGCAGAGAAGAAAATGACCAACATATGATAATTATAATAAAAATCAGTACTATATGTTGCTTAACATGTGGAAAAAACTTATCATAATACTAGTACTATAATTCTTAAATTCATTCTTAAATATTTTGTTATAAATGATAATTTACAACTTCTTGGTTTACTAGCAAGAATAGAAAACAGTTCAATTAATATTTGATAAGATAAGCTTCTAGACAAAATTTATGCAACTCTGTGATTCTGTCTAATGCACTGTGTGAAACATTATTACACAGAGCTTTATTTAACAGTTATCTTGCTTGAATTCAATTATATGATACAAATTTGTCACTTGAAAATGACAAATACCTAAAATAAACCATAAATTATAGTTTTAGAAAGTGATAATACAAATTTTTGGAATAGATTTTGGAAGAAAGTCTTGTTTACCAAAGTTAAGTTCTAGTATCAAAAAGTCATTCAATACAGACATGTAATTGAACGCAGGTTACTTGATTCCAAATGTATCAAGTTTTGGTGTGAAAAGGAGGAATATTTCTCAAATATCTAATTGCACAAACACACACACCATACTTGCTTCTACACACAATTCACAAACAGACTTGTTTTTAAAAATTTAAGAACATATCAAAGCTGAAAAGTGCAAGAAACCACTCAGGTACCATATTTCTCAAAGCTGATGAGCCTTGAAGTCTGCCTCAGGAAAAAAAACATTAACTTAACAGACATCACCACTGTTCCTGTGGCTAATAGTTTCCCAGCAAGTACAACTTTTGTTTTATTTAAATGCTTTGATGTTAAGAATTTAAATATCATAAGAAAGAAAATGCTCAGGATTTCTATCTTCCTCTAAAGTTGGGAATTGCTTGACTCCTCTCTAAAGAGTTATCAACAAAGAAAAAGACAAAGGGTAAATTGTGAATTCAAAATGCAAAAGACCTTTACCAGAGATTAGCATGTAGCAGAGAATGAGAGAATAGCCACTGAGTTAACAACTGTTTAGAATTGGGTCACATTTCTCTTTATATTGTTGCCTATTTTGGGGAAGTCATCTTTTTTTCAGAAATGTTTTTGCTTATTTTTTAGCTTATTCATCCTCTTTGGTTAAACAGCATGGATGAGTGAGTGCTGTGTGTGTGACAATGAGTTGGGGAAAAAGAGAATCAGGGAATCATCTATTCAACCTCACAAAGCTCATTACTTCCCAGCACTTAAGCCCTTTCCAATTTCACATTTGATAGTTAATTTGGTAATATCCATCTCTCAACTAAACCTTGAATTGAAAGATAGCTTTTACTCACCATTTATCTCTAGCATCTGTGGCATTGTCTGATGCATAACAGATGTTTGATGTAATATTTGATGAATGAATAAATAAGTAAATGGAGAGGTGACTATAGCAAAAGCCTTTGTCCTAATCCTACTGAAAACGATAGTAAGCAATAGTCTAATAGCTTCAAAGATTATATATTGACTCATATCTTATAGTATTTGCACATCAAACAAATTAGATGGAGTTATGCTTGGCATAAGCTAACAAAGCAGCGTTTGATTTTTTGCTCTCTGTTGTTCTAGAATAGATAAAAGTTTCTGTCTCTAAATACGGTATCTTTCAAAATAGTCTTTGATCCTATCAAATAATTTTTGTATCTATTGTGGACAAGCTAGTTAACTTTTTTGAACTGGTTATTAATGTAAAAGAAATTATAGTCCATGATATGTTTTTCATTTCAGATATATGTTTTGCATATACTTGCCTGAAATCCTTCAATATTATACCTTCCTATGTGAAATCTACTAATGATCCTAAAATGTTTATGTACATACGAATGATTTCCTATTAACTTTGGAGTATCAGATGATAGTGATTTGAGTGATTCACTGAAAATATCAACTAAATAAAGGAGCAGGCCTATCTTGCATAATTGCAGCAGTTTAAAATAACCTGTTTTAAAAATCATTTGTGTTATGACTAATAATGATTAACCCGTGTTTTTATAGGAGAATAGCAAAATAATAGTTAAACTATTTTCCCAAGTGTAGCAATATATGTTTTGTTATCAAAAGGAGGGAGTGTTGATATTACTTAATTAACATTTGTTAAGAGAGGCTATGGTTTATAATAGAATCAACATTTAAAAGATATTAGTTCAAGATCTCCCATTAGCTAATGGCATGACCTTGAACAAAGCATTTTGACCCCCAATTTATTCATCTGTAGATAAGGAGATAGGATCAATAAATTCCAAACCTAAAGTTCCACAATTTTCTATGGTGGTCCCAAGGGTTATCTATCATTCTAGTTCTAGTGTACTTGCATTTTTTTTTTTGTATGGTGAATTTGAAAACATTATAAATCATTTGCCAGGTTTAATAATAACCAGACAAAGATTGAGAATTGCAGCACAGACCAGTTTGTATTGCTTTAAAGAAAACATTTTTTTATTGTCCTTAACGAGAATTAAATACAGACACCCTGCATGTTAAATATTTAGAGTCTAAGACTGCAAACAAAAACTAGTTGATTATTATTGGAAAAAACTCTTTACACATTGAGTTAAATAGCTTGTTTTTTGTAGCTTGTACTGCTCAATAGACTGATCTAAAATACATTCGAGGAAAAAAGGAATGAATCATTAGAAACGTGGATGCAAAGCTATGAACCAGTAGAAATAGATTCAGTGAAAGCGAGGCAACCAATAAAGAATAATAATTGTGTTTGCTCTTAAAAGCTTTTAGTTAATTGGCTGGTGAGAAACAGAGCATTATTCATTGGTGATGTATTGTGATGAATTCAGCCTCTCCCAACTATCCACCTCATCCTTTCAGAAACCTCCTCCAGATTCACAAATGACTATTATCTATCCAGGGGACCAGATAGTGTATGCACACTGTGATGCCTAGAATTTGCACAAAGATTTAGTATCATTGTACCAGTAGCACTTCTGTGCATGTTTTTGTGTGTATTATAGTGTGGTTTCATACCCTGCAATATAATTGGTATTCTTACCAATTCAGTTTTGCTGTCTATTTTTTCATTAGATATATTTTGAGCATGTGCTGATAAAGGAACTTCACACTCAACTACTCCTATTTTACACTCATTTTGATTAATGTATGTGTTGCTACTATTTTTTCAGTTGAGAAGCTGACCATATGCAGTGTTGAATGGGGCTAAATAAAGAGTATTAACTTACAAGTAAGTCTGATGGATCTATATAAGTAAGACCAGAGGGCTACAAAAGAGTCATCTGTCCTTTGGTTGGGATGTTCAAATAACTTATATTTGTGTTTCTTCGGAGGTACAGATCACTCAAAAATCAAAAACAAAATTTTCTTTTTACAACTAAGTTATCTAGATTATTTACATTTGGATTTTCTTTACTGTGTAAATGTATACATAAATGTGTGTCAGATAAGGATACAGCTTTTAGGTGCCTTGGCTTATTTTCTCTGCCATCTTTCTCTTCTCACATTTCCCAGGGGCAGTGCAGGGTGAGACCTGATGTAGTAGGTGTGTAAGGGAAGCTTATCATCTTCTCAAAGTCACCACCGCTGCTCCTCCAACTTCAATTTTCAGTTTTTTGGTTTTGTAGAAAGAATATATTGAATTAATATTTTGGGAAAAGCCAGTGAGCAAGTAGCAAAATCAAAATTAGGCCTAAGCTGAGCTCAAATCCATATTCCACTATCATGGAATGGATTCTTGGAGAAATAAGAAAAAAAATGCAAACAGTATTTCAGAATTAATATTTTTTTAAAAGCTTATTAAAAAGTTTATTTTTTTAAGTTGACATTGCAATGTACTAATTTCTTAGCACTGTTCATAGCTTCTTTGTGCATATGGTTACTCTATTATTCATTTACAATATTATTAAAAATTGCAATTTTTAATTTGGATATTAAAATTATATAATATTAAAATTATGTGGATGTTCAAATATCACATTTGGTTGTTATGAGGTTAATATTATAATGATTAAACAAGGCTAATAATTTTTATACATTTGTATATAAAATATTTTAAATCAAACAATGTTTTATATTTTCTACAGTTGCTTGGTAAATGTAATTATGTAAATCAAGTGTTTATGATGTTTCTGAACTTATTTTTATAAATTAGTGCTTGCAAGTTTGAAAATCAAGTCTGAGTAAATTAGAGCTCACATATTATTCAAACAAATAAAGTGGACATTTTGAAAGAGAGATGTTAACTCTGGAACTGGAATACTGGTGAAGATGAGATTCCACTGGGACAACCCACCAATTAAATATTTGTTAATCATTACAGAAAATACTTAATTGAATTTTTAACAAAGTTAACATGATTGTCCTAACATTTTTTATTTTATATTTGCATGTATCTGTTACTTCACAAAATCACTTGAAAAAAATAATCCTTGGATCTAGACATATGGCAAATAATTCAGTATTAAGTAGCGTAAGAGATAAAAATAAAAACATTTCTGAATCTCCACTTGGATCTCCACTTTTACTGAATGGACACTTTGTTCAATATATTTCTTGAGAATCATTAGTCTACAGAGCAGGTACCATAAGAAGCATTTGCACTTGGAAAGAATACATTTTGATTTCTTCTACGGCTGTTTTAAGCAATGTACTTTCTCTGCAAGCAGCTATTGGGTATTAGGTATTCATTATCTGAAAAATACAGTATTAAGACATCCATTGATGTGTCCTTTTAATATAGGAGAGCTGTTAATTCTACCTTTCTAAAAAAAATCTTGCATAAAGGAATGGCAAAGCAGTTAAGAAACCTCTCTTCTTTTATGACTTTGGCTGAAGAAGAATGATGAAAATACCTGACTATCTTTCTTTTGATCAGTAATTTTGACACGTTACTTTAAAGGGATGACTTTATAAACAAATAACTAAATAAAGTGAAAAAATTAAGATCATGATTTCAAAATTAATCATAACTTTTACTGTGTTTATTCTGACATCTATGACAATTGTATAACAATTACTAAATGCCTATGCTATAAATAGTTTTTAAATAGATTTTATGTTGTGACTTGTGAGATTAAGAAATCTGTTGGCAAGGGAGTAAAGCAGAAGCATCATTTTTTGATAGGCTGATAATACATTAAGCATAGAATCATTGGTCACACGGAAGTTCAGATACAACAAAAATAATGTGGAAGTAGGTATTTGGTAAATAACGTTTCAATTTACCACTGTGTCTAAAACTAAACTCTTTTTTTTTTTTTAAAGATTTATTTTTTATTTATACATACAAGCTGGGGTACAAGCCAGAGCTGTGGGGCGGCAAGAGGGTTCACCAGAGACAGAGCGGGGAGCAGAACAGGCAGATCAGAAATACACTGCTGAGGGGAGCAGTGGGCAAGGCAGGAGAGGTCTGCCGCACCTTGTGGGATTCTCCCCGGCCAGGCGTGGAACTCGCCTTGCCGCTGCCGACAGCTCCACAGCGCAGCGCTTAACCGCTGCGCCACCGGAGAGGGCCTCTAAAACTAAACTCTAATGACCACACATTGTATCTTTCTTTCCCTTACCCACTCCAGACAAAAAGTACCCACATTCTGCTAAGAAACGCTTCCTAGATAACTTCCAGCCATTTGGTCACAAACTGGTGTTATTTCTTTAACCATTGAAGTACCTCACTTTAATCTTTTGACCCTAAAGTTACCTCATGAGCATGTATGTGTACATAACTTGGGTCAAGTTTTAAAAACTCTTCATGTGCTTCTGTTCTATCTTCCGGAGCCCTTAACCTTCTCCTGGTCAGAGCACAGTGTCTTTTTCTGTGTATAAATTCACCTTAAGTTCTTTGATTCAAACATTTTTGCCACAAACATAATTCATTAGTCATAAAGGCAACTTTGCTGTTAAAAAAATGAAATCACCATAAATAAAAGGTGAACAGTAATTTGAGAGGACATAATGAAACGCTTCATTTTTACTACTTTATTTTCCTTCATTAAGAGAGGTAACTCTTTCCAAATACTAGGATGCACATGTGTTAAGTGAGTGTTGTATTGGCTATGCAAGCCTTCTACATATTTCACAGATGAGGGATGTTGCTATTTCTTATCAGAGCATGTCATGTATATGACTTGTAATATAGTCTGGATTATATTTAGATGCGCCATCACATGCTCAGTCCTTCTATATCACCTAATCATCTATGTCAGATTCTGTGCTAAATATAAAAATTCTGTGTACATCATATTCTCCACTATCAAAGCACAAAAAAAATATTCACAAAACTTAAGAGTCATCTGGAATCACGTAACCATTTACTTTAGGGTCATAGAAAGAGCTTGTTTCTTCTTTCCCTCCAACTTTTTTTTTTTTTTAAGAATTCTTTAAAAATTTTTATCGGGCCTCCCTGGTGGCGCGGCGGTTAAGCACTGCGCTGTGGAGCTGTCGGCAGCAGCGATGGGAGTTCAACACCCAGCCAGGGAGAATCCCACATGGTGCGGCAGACCTCTCCTGCCTCGCCCGCTGCTCCCCTCAGCAGTGTATTTCTGATCTGCCTGTTCTGCTCCCCACTCTGTCTCTGGTGAAGCCTCTCACCACTCCACACCTTTGGCCTGTACCCCAGCTGTATGTATAAATAAATAAAAATAAATTTTTAAAAAAATAAATAAAATAAAATTTTTATCTTTTTTTTTAAGGTTTGTTTATTTATGCATACAAGCTGGAGTGTAGGCCAGAGGTGCGGGGTGGTGAGAAGATTCACCAGAGACAGTGGGGAGCAAACAGGCAGATTGACTGAAGTACACTGCTGAGGGGAGCAGCGGGCGAGGCAGGAGAGGTCTGCTGGGTCATGTGGGAAGCTCCCTGGCCGGGTATCAAATTCCTGCCGCCTCAGCCGCTGACAGTTCCACAGCACTGCTCTTAACCCATTGCGCCACCAGGGAGGCCCTTCCCTCCAACTTTTAATACTGAATAATTAGTTTGGTAATGAGGGAATTAGAAGATAAGTTGTACCTAAATTAACTAAAAAATGATAATTACTGCTCTCTAAGACTGTTGTGAATGACTTGCAGCTTCTTTTATAATTCCCATAACTTAGTGAACTTTTAATTTTGACAGGTGGGAGGACAGGACTGTGCTCATCAAAGCATTTTCTAGTGTAGCATGCAATCTGGTTTTATTTCACACCTCCAATAAGTTTTGTCACTATATTTTCATAACATAAAAATGGAATACATTAGTTGATAAACAAATCTTGGAACTAAAACGTCAATCAGTACAACATTGTGTTTTATAGGAAAGTTGCCTTATGGCCAATAAGTTAAGCAGTGAAAATGCTTTCAACATAGAACTTACTGCAAAATTACTCAGAATCATCTATCCTGAAGTTCTAAAATTTGTTTAAGAAATGATGTATTAAAAAAGGACAGTATTCCACCTATGATGTTCAAAAATAAGATTTTGCAATAAGCAACAGTTTTATGATAAGGATTTCTATAAAAGAAAATTGTCTATTTTCCCATCATTCTGTAAAATGTTCAGAGCTAAGCGTGTCTCACCAGACTAGTTTCGCATAGGATAGGTTAACATATTGGGATATAGGAAAATAAAAAAGGAAACCTTGGTGATTTTCAGTCAGTGGGGAGTAAAAATGAGAAAAGAGAATGAAAGCAGAGGTATGAATTAGTCAATTGCATTCCAAGGTAGGCCTGGTGAGGAGAAGTTTAACAGATAAGACACTACAGAGTGAAGCTGCATCTACAAACCTGGGCACATCACATCAACATAGTGGTTTGTCTGAGGGCGTCCCTGAGATATCATTCTCATCAGAAACTTTTGGTCTCATGGAACCAAGCTCAAGCATCATACTTGAGAGCCTGGAGAGGCAGTGAGAATGGCCAAGACATAATAGCAAAATACTTGCTTGGTTGCTGCAGGAGACTACCACAGCTGTGGCTCCATAGGCCTTGGAGGCAGACCTGGGAGTGTTCTGTAGAACGAATCTGGCCTGAAGCAAGCCTGCAACAAACATGAAGTACCCCAGGGCCTGATGAAATCACAAGATCACTAGTTGACCCAATTACAGAATTTGGTGAAGAAGCCAAGAAGCAAGTATCGCCCGTGTAAAGTATGATCTGGATGACAGGCAACAGCTTCACACTCAAGAACTTTGGTAAGTTCCTGCAACTATGAGGCTATGGCTCTAGGAAAAGAAACAACAGGAGAAACAAAAGGGAGAGATGTATCATCCCAGACTTTGACCAGTACACACACACACACACACACACACACACACACACAATTTTTATTATTTTTTTCATTGCAGTACGATTGCTTTACGTCCTTATTAATATTTGAACAGTATACAATTGCCCTCCTCAGGTTCAGTCGCCATAGCACTCCGGCCACTCAGAGTCCTCCACCATAGGCCATTGTGCTCTCTCTCTCAGTCTCCCTCTTCCCTGCTGTCCCCTCTCCTTCTGGATGGTCAGTCTTCAGGAGTTAGTTTTAATGTTTGTCTTTGACCCTTTGTCCCATAACTTTTTGTTCCAAGAGAGACTGAACACAGCTTAACATGAAAGTTTTACCAAAGATAAATCAAGAAAATAGATATAAATGAAAAAGAAAGGTAAATAGACTGGGAAAGAAAAAACAGCATTTTTTTGTTGTTCTTGTTGTTTTAATGCCCTGTTGACTGTGGATTAATTTATTAGAAATTTATTTTCACAATATGTTTGGATTTCTTTCAGGGTCTGGAGAGTACCAAAAGTAATTTAATAGTGTGTTGGAATTCTTAATGGGTTAGGACAAAATAAAACTAGGAGTGATGATTAAAAAAAAAAAGGATGCAAGTAAGCAATTTCAAAAGCTAGAGGAAGAAGATACTGAGACTGAAAAACTAGCACTGGGTCCAATCATTTCCTTAATTCTCAAAGCCTCTATTTAGGGTGCTCAGCCTCCTCTTATAAGACATCACCACAGGGTAAGATGTCTCTTCTACCTGATTATAATGAAAATCAACAATAAGGAAAAGTGCAGGGGCCCATAACCCCTCACACTGAAAAACTAAATATGTCTTCTCCACAGAAATTTTATTACAGAATTCATTTAAGTTGTATTGTACCACTAAGGACTTGGGGCTGTTTCTAAGAAAAATTGATTTCTAAGTCTAACCAAATCAATAAATGACTTTGGAAAGCTATTGTTAAGTGGCTGACATTCTGTTTTTACCATATTAAATCAATAGATACCATTTGAAAAGTCGATTCCATTGAAGTACTTTGCAATAATATACAGGCAGTTTCAAATGCCTTTAGCGAGTTGGGAACCTCACTGCCCTCAGATGACAAAAGATGAGAATTCAGTTAAGTGATCATCTAGTCCAGTCTACCAAGTCTCTTCCTTGATAATACTGAACTATGAGTTTATTTTTTGAGCTCAGAGTTCAAAACTGTCCTAATGAGTTTTACTAAAGAAGTATTGATTTTTAAGGCTACTTTCTCTGTTTAATTAAATTATGTAAGACATTGCTCACACATGAAACTTCCCTGATTCTATGGGCCATTCCTTAAGTTTGACTTGTTTTGCTCTGAAATATTCTAATAGTGTCTTGGAAGAACTTCTGGCTTCTAATTTGTCCTTAGAACATATCCTTCTGGCAGGGGAGACTTCTCAAGAAGAACTGACATCACTACTGTGTTCAAAACTTACTTTTTATTGTATCATTTCCCACATGAATCATAGACTAGGTTGTTTGAACACTGTTTGTGAATGATAATTCTAATGAAAGTACATGTGTGCCTCAAGGGTCAGAATGATCATTGAACAAGATAAACTTAAAAGAATTGGACAACATTTTAGCTGTAACGTGAAGCAATAGCTTCATGTATCAGATTGGGCACTTTGGTGAACTGCATTTATTCTTTCTAATAAGGGAGATACAATTTGGCTTATTTAAGCAGCACTTACTGAAAATAAGGGCACTGATTAAGAAATTAACTACTGGCCCCTCTGATACAAGTAGATAGAGACAAATGAAAAATGTGTGACTTTGGGTCACACTTTAAGTTTTTTTGTAAAATAGTATCAGTGTTAATCACAGTAATTGTTATTATGAAGTTGAACTAAAGACTTAGCAACTGGGTGTGTTTTAGACCTTGAACATTCACTAGTTACTAGGTTATATAAATGACAGTTGCCTAAAATCATTCTCTTGATCAGAAGAGCTCAGCTCCCTCTAAACCCATCTCTATTTTGTTATTTTTTTTATAATTTTTGGAAAAGATTTATTTATTTATACATACAAGCTGGGGTACAGGCCAGAGGCGTGGGGCGGCGAGAGGGCTCACCAGAGACAGAGTGGGGAGCAGAATAGGCAGATCAGAGATACACTGCTGAGGGAAGCTGCTCCTGCGAGACAGGAGAGGTCTGCAGGGCTATATGGGACTCTCCCTGGCTGGGCATCGAACTCGCATTGTGCGCTGCCTACAGCTCCACAGCACAGCGCTTAACCGCTTCGCCACCAGGGAGGCCCCATCTCTACTTTGTTGTTTTAGGAAATCATGATACCATTTTTTTTTTGTGATATCATGAAATAATTATAAATGCAAAACATAGGATGTAACACATTTATTATTACCTCGTTTTTGGGTAAGCTGAGGGGAAAAGAAAAAATATTCACAGAATGAAAATGAGTGTTCTCTTAACTGCTTTATGATATATTTTTATTTTTTAAATGGGAAAATAAGCATTATTCTACAGTCAAATAAATATTAGTGATACAAATACAGTAGGAAAGGAAATCATGAATTTTCTCCTATTTGTGGAAAGCAATGGTTTAAATCTGTCCAAAACAAACTTTACAATTTAGGAAAGAAATTCTATCTAATGCATTATAGGAAGGTATTTTGATAAAATCTGTAAGAATCTGTGGATTATTTTGGAAAATCTTTCCTTGATTTTCGGGATACTGATTTCATTGTGGTTAGCAGCTGCTTTTGACCTTGAACAAAGCAAAAGTTTTGGAATGCCTTCCTGCACGAACCTGTTCTCTCCAATTACTGCACAAAGGAATAGTTTAATTCCACTTGGGATATAGGTATGTATGGGTTTCAGGAAATTATAATAGAGTAACTGTTGATTAGTTGCGAACTAGAACAAATAAGCCACAAGAGGGCATATTTTTCTTGGTTTCATCACCCTTATACAAATAAGACTTGCCTCATTAGATATCACAGGAATCCCTCCCTTTTCCCGTTTTCATGGACTACACTCTATCTAAAGAATGCTCTAAGAGTGGAGTGGTGGTGGTATGAGGTATTAAGAAAAGCAAACTTAAAGATGGTATTTTTTTCTTATATGATGTATAGAAAAGTAGTTTATTTTTCTTAAAATCCTTCCTTGGGATTGTTTGTTGATATATGAACATTGTTAAACATAAAAAACAAAGACTCATTTATTTGACTTTAAACTGCCCCCTCCTCTCATGTCGACTCCTGTATCAGATATAGGAAGCTTTTCCAACATCTAGTGAATGTTCATAGTCAAGAGGTTTTCTTTTCTGAGGGCTCAGGACTAGGGCCAAAGGGGTTGGACTGTGTTTTTATTTTTATTTTGAAGTGCATTCCTGCCGAATTTAATTATTCACCACACCCCATCCCAGCTAAGTAAATATAACCTTAAGATTCTGGCTTGGAAAGGTTTTGGAAAATAGCTGATTTTTTTTTTTTTAAAGCAAGACTCTTAGTAGGGTACTATATAGTAGTAAGAGTCTGAGGAGCTGGGTGACCCTCCATCTTCTTGGCCTTGGTTTCATCTATAGGACAAGGGCCAGAAAATCTCCGGAACTCTCTTAAAACTGAAAGCTTATGGTAATTTAGCATGTTATAAAAGTTTAAAACTCAAAGACCAGTAAGCAAAGTACTGATAGTTTCACATCTCATGAACTAATTGTAAACCTCTATTCGATGTGAGAAACAGGGATGTATTTACTTCTGAGTGTTCTCTGTATAATTAATACTGAATTAAAGATAAAAGTCAGGTGTGTTCCTGTCAACCACTAAATACAATCTAATTATCTTAATATGTGTCTATCTAATGATTCAGTGATGAGTGGATTTCCATGCTAAAATGAAACAGATGGGGAAAAAAAAAAACCCCTGAAATTTATGAGGGGAAAACACCTGATAGAAGATTAGGAGGTAGGTGAGCTGCTTTCAACTCATGCCATCACTTGTTTCAACTAGACATAGATGTATAGCCCAGAATTCTCATGTGAGTCTAACACCATTTCTTATCTGTTGGTACTGGTATGTTAATACATGAAAAAAAATTCCACAAAATAGTATTTGCAAAAAGGCAGGGGTTTATATATGATCAAGGTATGCCTGAGTTTGCAGACGTGAACACTAAATGGTTTGGATTGTATCTTGTTTTCCTTGTCTTTTTGCGTAGATGCTTCCAATCTCTTTTATTCATCTTCTTTTTCTTTCTTGTAAATTCATTACATTTCCATTCATGTCATGAGTAGAAGACTGTTCAGAGAGAAGTAGGACTACAGATTTTGTGAGTACCTTCAACGGAAATTGCAACCAAATCCTCTGAGACCCTGCTACATTTAAATTCTAGACCCAGTAATTATGTTTCTCCTGTCTTCTGGTGAGAGGTAACTATATGTGGATTTGGAGAAGCCTAGAATATAACTATTCTACTTTTACCCATTCCTGTTGCCTTCCCCATGATTCCCAACATAGATAGACAATTCTTGAAATTCTACAATTAGAATTTTATTCATTGGTTTCTTTCAGTATTAACATGAAATCCCAGCAAAATAGTCCATTATCTAACACATCTCTACTACCATATAATAAAGAATGACTTACTTGGATTATCTGTGAGTCCTAATGAAGATGAATAAGGGGTAGTTTGTCAGAAAGGAAGAACCTGGTCCCCAAGACAAGTTTACTTATGCCATATCTCTTTCAAGCATCGTGAAAATACTGTGTATTTTTCTCCCTTCTTTTATATTTTATCCCATCAGACTGAAACAGGTATAACACAAGCAATTAGTTCTAACTTATGGGATACACATCTCTTTCAGTGTAATTAAGGATCACTTATTGAATCTTGAATACTTTCCCTTAGAGATAAACTAAAATATTTAATTCCTCTTATGCTAAAAAAAATGTAAAATAAACTTTTCCCACTGGGTGTTATTGCAAGGATTCTAGTACAGTTTTGGCTGTACAGGGCACAAGTTTTGGCTTGTACATAGCAAATGTCAAACTCTTAGAAAGGGCTGTAAAATCATCCTGGTGGGATCCTGTACAATTTGTAGAGATCCAGAAATAAATTCAGCAGACTGATTATCATCATATTCACTGTTTTCATTAATTTATTTAACCCCCAAATGTTTGTGAAACACCTACCACATGCAACACACTCAGAGAAGTACCCTGAGGATTACAAAGTCCCGTATACAGCTGAGGCCATTCATCATCACTTTGAGCTGTGTAGCTGATTGTGCCTGCTGCGTGCTCAGAGTAATTAAAAGGAAGGATAGCACAGAATCCACTTTCCAGATGTTGTCTTCTCATGGTATGTTCAGGATGTCCTAGTAAATGCAGTTTAAATTGGAAATCAGGGTACTTCAAACTAAATCAGTGTAACACAAATGCATAGGCATTGTTTTAGGGGTGGGGGAGTTGAAGACAGAAAACAGCCGACACTCTTGTACGAGACACAGACACATGCATATCTAATTATGATATAACATGAAAGGGCTTATAATAGTAGCAAAATCAAAGTGTTTCAGGAAAACAGGAGGAAGTGATTAATTCTGTAGGGCCTTTGTGGAAGTGGTTGAAATAGTAGCACAAGAGAGATGTCGTTTGGTTTGACTATATTAAGCTAAGATATAGACAGGAGGGAAAATGGGAAATCCTGAATTAACAACAATTCTAATAAGCACAATGTTCTAGCCAATAAACTGACAAAATTATTAGAAAATCAATAAATTGCGAATGTAAAAAAAAAAAAACAAAAACTACTTGTCATTGACCCTCATGTGCAAAACTGTGTTATGCTGTGGGAAACAAAAGATATTTTATTCTCACAAAGAACTTGCAATTTGGAATGAGGGGCAATGGCATTAAGAAAACAAAAGCACTATAAAATATAGGTGAATGCAATTAACACACCAAGGGCATGATTGAGTTAACATTGAATATCAAGCACTCAGGAAAAAGTTGCTTTAGTTTATAGTCTGTATGGTCTTCAATTTCCTGTATCTAAAGAGGGAAACTATCAGGTTGACTGGTTAAGAGTCAAAGGTTTATAGAAGGGACAGCAAGAGACTCGGGAAAAACCTTCCTCAAGGTTAGAAAATAAGATTCCGCTGTGAGCCTGGCTTTGCCTCTAACAATTTGTAACTTCAATGGACTCATTTAGCTTCTGTGGCCTTCAGCTCTGTGCTGCTAAGGTTAGGATGGATGAAGAACTCCTCCCTGCTACCAGTTGTTCCATTGTGGCCATTGTCTGCTCACTATCCCTAAACCAAAATGCCCCTGTCATTCGCCAAGGGAGCTCTGGGACCTTAACAAGCTGTGCTCTTAAATCAACCTGGCAAATACAGGACCCCGAGGCTTCTTCATTTCTCTGACTCTTCCCCAAGTTAGTTTTATGTTTGGGACTAATAAGTGCAAGGTGTGTGACTAGGGACTTGGGGCACCAATCACAGAAAGATTTATCAGGCAACTAACAAGTCCTAAACTTCAGGAATTTTCACTTGCACAGATTACTTTCTTGTCCCTGACAATAAATTCATACTCAGGTGTTTTGTAAAATTTGTAGAATCTTTATCTCTACATTATTTTTCTTAAAGAGGATCCAGCCTCCAAATTGTTTTAGGATCCAGTGTGGATTCACCATGGTCTCCGGACACTTCTAGATTCCTTATTCCACACCAAATACAAAGGGAACCTCCTGAAACAGGAATAAGTGACACATTTCCCTTGACCAGGTAAGAGGAAATGCAGCCTTACAGTTTGCTCACCCCCTCTCTCCACCTCGCTTGTTTATTCCTCGGTGCCACCTTAGAGAAAGACAGAGGTCCCTCATCCCTGTGCCCGCCCTCTGAAAGTCACTGAGTGGACGTGGGGCTTTATACGGTGGAATACAGGTACTCTTTTATGCGTTAAGTTTTAGGACGATGTTTAAGGTCAACCATTCCCCTTGTTCCTTCGCAGGAAGTCTTCAGACTTTTGTGGTATAGAATGCAAGAGAAAACATGTCCTAAAGCCACCAGGGCGCGGAACCAGACGTCAGCGGTGGCTTCACTGACAGAGCGCCGGGTCCGGAAAAAACATCCCTCAGCGCGGTCGGAGCTACTTTTAATTGGCGCTGCTGACAGCCCGCGCGCGGACAGGGATGGGCTTGGGCTCGCCGGGGAGGACTGGCGTGCGCAGAGGAGAAGGGGGCGAGGGCTGGGGGAGGAGATCCGAAGGGGAGAGGTAATCCCCGGCGTCCTGAGCATCCCTTTTTTAGAAAGACCGAGTCTCTCCCAGGACAGCTGCTGCGGTCACACCACAAACTTAAAAGCCGCCCTCCTGCTCGGAGCGTGCCTTTCCCCGCCAGCCACACTCGCCTCCCTCCGGCTCCAGCTGGTGCCTCGCTCTCCGCCAGTCTCCGCGCGGCGCTCGGGGCGGGGGCAGCAGCGCCCCCTGCCTCCCGGCGTGGCTTCTGCGGCCGCAGCTTGCGCGCTCAGCCAGGGCCGCCGGCGGCTCCGCGGCTCCTTCAGGGCAGCGGCTCAGAGGAGCTCACGCCCGCGCCCCCGGTCGCCGCCGCCAACCCCGCAGCCGGCATCCCCTTCCTCGCTCCCTCGAAGGACACAGGCAGAGGAGAGCGGGAGAGAAGCGTTTGCGGCAGGTAAGGCTGGTTTCGGGTCACCTGCTACCCCAGGGGGAGGGCGCGCTGGGGACCGCAGCGTTCAGCAGGGGAGACTGGATTTGGGGGTGGTTCTGGCTCCAAGGTGGGACGCGGAGCGGCGGGGAGATTCGGAGCCGTCCGGGAGGAGAAAGCGCCCCGGAGCGACGGGAACGGACGGGGAGTCGGTGCGCTAAGGTGCAGGCGGCCTGTGCGCGCCGCGCCGGGGACAGCGTGGCGGCTGGGGCGCAGTCCCACCCCGGGGCTGAGCCCGCGGCTCCCAGAATCCCGCAAAGTTTCCCTTCCGACACGCGCCCGGAACTTCGCACACTGTGGCTTTCTCGCCCCCTCCGCGGCAGGGCGGGGAGAGCGCGTTCAAAAGTGCCGGTGGCTTCCGCCGGCTGCAGGTTCATTGGAGAAGCGTTGGCGGGGACCGTCCGGGGAAGACCTGAGCCGGGGCGTCTGCGCCCTCGCCAGCTCCTCACGGCGGACGGGGGATGGGCTGGGGAGACCGTGGTGGTTGATTTTGGGTTCTTTGAGGGAGGGATGGGCGACGCCTTTTTCCTCCTGAGGGACCGCTACTCTCCTAAGGGGAAAGTTGAAACAGACAGCAGTCACCAACTTGGAACAGACAGCAGTCACCAACTTGGCCGTCTAGGGGTGCGGTTAGTGCAGCGGGCGCTCTGGCTGGAACGGGGCATCCCCGGTAGCCCTCCTTTAGGCTCGCTGTGGAAGTGCCCGGATTTGACTCCTGCTGCGAATTGAACCCAATGAATTTAAGCTCAGGGTGTTCCCCACTCTTCCCCGGCCTTCCTCCCCACTCGCCCGGAGTTGACGTGTTAATGGACTGCTCTGGCAGCTCAAGGGCCATTTTCCGCACTGGCGGCTTCTCCTTCCCTGATGATTTGGGTGCAGCCTCAAGCGCGGAGACGCTTTGCTGGCTTCCCGGCGTGTGGGGGGACTTGACAGGAGGGGGAGACGTCCGCACCTTAACAGTCGGGCCACTGCACCCGACCGCGCGCCCAGTGGCAGGGACCGCTGGTGTCCGAATTCCGAGTTACTGAGATCGGAATTAAATAGCTAACTTTCCGCCTTCTAGCTCTGCGTGAGCCCTAATAAAAGGCAACTTTCGCTAAGATATTCTTCATTAAAGCTCCTCCCGACATGTCTTAAGCGCGTCAGGCTGTTTACACAAGCAAAAGGGGGCGGGGAAGGGGAAAAAACACAGCCGGAAAAGGTTTCTACTCCTGTCTCTGTGTGTGTGGGGGGGGGGAGGGAGGGGCGAGGGGTTTCCCTAACGAGGTGGGAAGGGTGGGGGCGTGCAGGTGGAAGAGACGGGATGAGACCTGCAGGGCTCTAGTACTGCTGCTATTTTGTAACCATGGCAACCGCCGGGGCAAGAGCAGTTCAGAGCCTTCTCGGTTCCGCACGTGGAAAGAAAAATGCGAAGGGTGGTGAAGGAAGAGAGCCACATGTCATCACTCCAGTGATACCTTCACTTCTCCCCGTTCCTACGAGGCCAGACAGAAAGGAAGACGAGCAGGAAGAGTAGGGGTTGGGACTGAGTAGCCCCAGCCAGGATTTGCTTTTTGTTCGGCACTGGGGTCGTGAGGCTCGTTCTAGCAGCTAAATAAAGCTGGCCAGAGAAGCCATTCATCCCTGACTGGCTGCAAAATGATGGTGCAGGTCAGGGAGATGGGAAAAGACCTTGGTCCTTAGAAGAGAAAGGCCAGGAAATACAGGAAGGTGATGTGGGAGGAGATAAGAATAGGGTCAGAAGGTAACTCAGAAACAATAAAAGGGTACTGGTTTGGATTGCCAACATTTCAAGTGGAATTTGCCATTTATAAAATGGAAAATTGGTGAAGGGAAGAAGCATTTATCAGTTACTATATTCCCCATGATTTGTACATTATCAGGATTAGTATTCCCAACTGTTCTACACAAAGTAATCTTTTTATTTTTTGTAAAGAAAAAGCAGAGACACGAGTTCAAAATGGGTGGTGTCCTATTTTGTTTTTTGCAATGTTAACAAAGAATCATAATTTTAAAAAATGAAAATTTTTTTAAAAAGTAATTGATGGTTCTTCTCATTTTAGAGATGAAAACAATAAGATGTAAAGGTGTTAATATGTCCAAATAAAAGCTGGTAAAGAGCAGCGAGCTGAGACTGGGACTGTTTACCATAGTGTGGGTCACCTTTCAAGGAATTCAGGTGCTTTTCCTTAACTCCACTTAAAGGGGGTACCTTTCTAAGGTCAGTGTAGTGCTGTATCCGTATATTACAATGGAAAGAACACCGAAGAATTTAAGTGGGATTCTTGACTTAGGATGAGTATGGGCCATATTGAATCTTTAGACCTAGAACTATATATACATCATGTTAGTAATCTATATTGATCAGACCTTATTTTACCTTTTAGAAATTATTAGTGGCTTTTATAATAAAATAAAAGAAAAATGAAAACAAAAAAAAAACATACTTTGTGAACTGATAACTCCATGTTTGTGTTGGAAAAATTTCCTGAGGTAATGAAATTTTCCCTAGTCTACTTATCACCTTCATGACCTGAGTACCTAAAAGTCACTTTATACTTCAGCACTGTTGATTCTAAGAGAATATTGTCCATTCACTTAGGAGGAATAATGACAAGACTCCTGTTAACTTCCTGGTGACGACTTTCTGAGAGTCAAGGTCAGGAAAAAATGTCTGGCATGCAAAATATTTTGGAATTATCAGGAAATTATAATCAACACTGGCAGAAACTAAGGGTAAAAGGTAGACAAATAAGTGACTTTTTCTTCACCGTTTTGCAGAAGTGTCTTTGTAGGAATATCTTAATGAATCTTCTTCATGTATCTGCGTGGGAGACACGCAAAGATAATCTGAATTTTTATTCGGAGTGCGTGCGTTCGTGTGTGCGTGTGAAGGCTGGTAAAAGTAGAAGTGGGAATTGTTTTTGGTGTCAGGTTAAGTTAGGATTATAAACAATTACAAAAGCAGAGGAAGCACATGGACTTTCCAGTGACAGGCTAACAGATCAACCTTAGGCTTGAACCTGGGTCCCTGAGCTGAATTACTCTCTTGTCTTTTCTTTTCCAAAATCAGGAAATAAATTGTTCAGGGATAGAATTAAATTAGGACAGGAGATTTCCTGGTTGCCAGCTCTTATTCTTTGTATTATTTTCTCATTCCATTTCAAGGGCAATTGTTAGCTATTAAAACACTTACAAGTGCCTCTGAAGATGGCTTCTGGAGTTTGCAGGTATCTCTGTGGCTTAGTAGTTACTGGTTGTATAGAGTTACTTAGCTCAATCATCCCCATTTTTACTATGAATTTGTATGCCACTTTCTGATTCTTAAGGGGAAAATATTCCAACTGATACTAGCTAATGACATTAGTATGTTTTCAGATGCTTTGTATAGCTTCATTATTTTGGGAAAAAAATAAATGTCACTGTACTCCTTTGTCTGGAAGATGGAACAATTTGATGACATGTTCCTTGGGAAGCATTCCTATTAATTAATAAATGATTTCTTTAATAAATAAGAGTAACCATAGCTCTATTTTGAAAAATTATTATTCTTTCCCTAAATATCTGGATATGTGTATGTCTGTCTGTCTGTCTCTCTCCACATATGTGTGTGTGTGTATCCCAAGTAAACTAGTAAGTATTTTAACAATCTTTAACATATTCCTTGAACAGGGAAAACATATTCATATTTTTGAGGTACGTAGTAATAGTAATAATAATAATGATTGACCATGGGCAATACTTGTTAGTCACATTCCTTCCTACCTCACAACTTATTCTAGCGAATATTTCAAGCGAAAACTTTGTTTTTGATAGTTTATTGTCTGCTTTCCTTTTACTATCGTTTATGATCCATAACAAGATCATGCAGGCAAGGAATTTGTCTTCTCTAATATTTTATACATTCACGTTAGTTCAATGTTCAATGCTAAACATATTCCAGATACTTAACACATTAAAGTCTAGTTGATTGTCTAATCAGTTAATAGAGTGATTTGGAATCTAGTACCTGTAAAAGATTAAAGATTGTTTTATACTTTCTCTGAGATTTTAGGAAGAAGAGTTTTATAACCGAGTTTTATAACCCTTTTTACAAAAAAGTGGTGAGAAGCTGAGGATTTTATTATAATGCAAAACATGTAGGAGTGGGGTAATGAACATATAAAATAGGGTGTATAAAAATACTTAATAAAAAGTTACATTTTATCTTCAAATTTCTCATCTTTCTTTAGAAAGGCACAACTATTAAATTGGAATCTACAGCATCTGTATTTGTTCACCTTAATTTTTAAGTACCCAAATAACTGAAATGGTTTAGTGGTTCAAAAAGCTGGAATATATAATGAAGTGTATTGTTCATATTAGATTTTATATAATTTTGATGACTTCTAATTGATTTTTAAATATTCATTTATCTCCATGTTGATAATTATTTAATATTTTCTAATTATTTAATACTTTTTAAATGTCCAGGAGACATTTAAATAGCTTGCTAATCTTTCTATGGTAAATTTAGACAGTTTATTTAGTCTTTGAAAAGGTTACTAAGCTATAAGCATTACCCTCTCATGGAAATGTATAAAGTAAACCAAGAACTAACTGACCATAGATCCCTAAAAGAGTATGATTCTTTCTGAACCTAAATATGCATAAATCTGTCAGCTCATAATGATATTACCCTCCTTTTGAAGATGTGGTGTCTTCTGCTATAAAAATTTGGAATGACTTATTTTCTATCCCTTTTGTAGGGTATTCAACATAATAATTTCCACATTTTGTTTTTAATAGTGTGTTGTATTAATGAGTTTTACTACCAAATCACAGGAAAATAAAATGGAAAATTTTGTCATATTTTCTAAGTAAATAGAAATAGACTAAAATAGAAATATAGTACTGTTACTTTCATAGAAAGTAAATGACATGGTATAGGTATATGAGAATGATATTAATTTATTGTCAGATGAACATCCAATTTATTTTTTTCTATATTGTTTATGAATTTTACTAAATTTCCTCTTTAGAATAATCTCTTGCATATCTTAAACAACTTTCAAGATTTGTGGTGTCATATTTGATCCAGAAATGAACCTATGTAATGAATAACTAAGTTAGATACAGTTTCAAGTATATTAGCAGAATTAGACTAATAAAATTGATCAGATGTGATCATATTGACATATGAACTTAGTTTTCCAGAGAGATAAGTTAACTTGTGATACTAAATACTGGGTTAGTAGAAGTTTATAGTAATTTCTGTTTCCTTGTTGAAATGGGGTATATGTTTTTTGTGGTAGGCATTTTATTTTTATACTAATGATTTTCATTATGTAGTTCATGATAATTACTGAAAAAGTAGAAATTATAGATAAAGTAATGAAGTGTTAGTAAATATTTATCGAGAGATCATATACACAAAGACACATGTTAATTTTTATCTTAAACACAAAATTTATTTTAAAAATAAATTTTACAAGTAATACCTAGTGCCTTGGTCCTGATTTCTAATACTGTTCTCCCATAAAACCAACCAAGGATCCTTAGAGAAATAACTGATACTAAGATGGGGTAGAAACTACATAGTGTGAGCCTGGAGTATCTTGTACTGCCAAAGTACTCAATACAATCAACACACAGACACCCCCCACACCATACAACACCATATACATGCAGAAATAGGGGTATTTCAAAGAGACACAGGAACCAATTGAAGAGCTCTAAATAGCCAAAGCTAAAATAATCAGAGCAGAAAAATAAAGTGGTATCGATTATAATCCCGTTTAAAATAAATATCCATGAGACCATGCTAAATAAATAAATGATCAGATAAAATAATAAATGGGAAGAAGAGGCAAATCTGTCATGCAGTAGAATTTCAAATATTGTAGGTAGATACTCTGCCTTCAAGGAAGGGGAGCATAGTTTCCAACTTCTGAGCATGTGTTGAGCATGGTTACTCTCCAAAGAGTGCATTATGGGAAGGGGGGAGGAGTACTTCACAGTGGATGAAGCTGTAAGCACTGTCTCAGGTCATCAAGGTGAACTTCAACCATCGTAAAGCTTGATGACAGTATGCCCTCTTGACATGATGGAATGAAAGACACTTTGCCTTTGCAGTCTCTTACTTCAAAACTCTTAATCCCAGTATTTAGCGTTAGAGAAGTTTTGATGGAGATGCCATCTATAATATATTTGACCAGTACCCCCTAATCTTGTAAAGATCATCAAATCCAAGGAAACTCTTGAGAACTGTTATATGCAAGAGGAAGCCAAAAAGACATTGCCTAAATATTATGTGTTATCCTAGATGGGACCTATGAAAAGAAGAAGAACATTAGCTAAACACTAAAGAAATTAGAATAAACTTTGAACTTTAGTTAGTAATAATGCATCAACTATGAGTTCATTAATTGTAAAAAAATGCCTATACTAATGTAAGATGTAAAAATAATAGGGGGAACTTGATGTAAAAATAATAGGGGAGCTCTTGTACTATCTCCTTAATGTGAAAGAGAGTCTTGAAAGATTCTTGGCTAACGGCTTTTGTCTTTGAGTGTTTTGAGTATCTCCTTCCATTCTCTATTTGTCTAACAACCTATGTGCTCAATAACAGATGAGTGGATTAAGATTATGTGGTATATAAACACAATGGGATACCACTCAACTATATATATATATGATATATATATATATATCATATATATATCATATATATATGATGAAATCTTGCCATTTGTGACAATATGGAAGGAACTAGAGGGGATTGTGCTAAATGAAATAAGTCAGAAGGAGAAAGACAAATACCAGACTTGTTATAGGAGGAAAATAAAGAAACAAAGTAAAGAAACAGACAAAACAAACAAATACAAACCCTAGAAATATGGACTATAGAATAGAAACTACCAGAGGGGAAGACAGAAGATGGGGAACAATGAAGTGAGGAGTCCCAGTGGACTGTGTGGAAGTTATTGGTGATGGGCTTGCTGTGGTAACACAGCATTTGAAGAAGTATGAACTATACCTAAAAGGATATACAGTATTGTAAACCATTACCTCAATAAAAATAATTTAGTTGAAAAAAGTTATGTTTGAAAGCGTTGGATTAACCTTGGTGAGAAAATTATAAAAGGTGAACTATTCTTTAGATAAGCAAGTTAATGTCAGTAAATTAAATGCTTGCATCATTCCCCTAATTCAAAGTAGTATTCCTCTGTCATATGTTTTTCTGTTGATGCTCCATATAACAGATCACACCCAAAAAAACATATCTTGAATTAGCTATTCTCACTATTACTCAATTTTTTGCAATACAGTGCATTAGTTGGGTTACTGAAGTTTTCCAGATCACACTTATTATAGATATTCATGCAGAGTGTTACATTGTATAAATCAGTCTTAAATATTGAGAGAAGACAGACTTTTTTCTTTTTTCTGCTCTTTTATTGATATTGACAAGATCTATCATCACCACTAGTTGTCTTCAGTTGTAGATGGTGATTATGCTTCCAAAATTCTTGCCAAAATGGCTCAATGACAATTTGTGCTTTTTCCTCTCTTTGAATCTCTAGGATATCTATTACATTTAGTATGTTAAAGATTATTGCTTATCAAATATTAGTATAATGTACATATTATTACTATTTTGAAAATTAAAAATGTACCCAGGAGAATATTTCCCAAAATACTCCTAGAAGCTGAGACTTACGTGTATTCCAGCCAAGGCAGAAGGGGCAAGAAATATGAATTGCCACTTCCCTTTTTAGCCATTATATATATATATAATATACATATATATACACACATAGCTACATATATATGTATGTACCCATCATATATACTCACAGATTATATATGTGTATATATACAAACACACATGGGGGATACATATTTGTGTGTGTCTTATATATAATACATTTATATAGACACTTTATGTGTGTACACAAAATCATATATATGTATGTGTGAATCAAACTGTTCCATCTCTGTTCCAAATTGTTACATACTTCTTTAAAAACTCAAGTTTTACTCTCTTTTATTAAGTTTTCTGAACAGTTGTACCAAAAGGTCCTGTCTTTTACCTTCTTTGACCTTCTGACCTAAACTTTTGTACAGGCTGATACCCTTTTTTATTGTTACCGAGTATTTTATAATTATTAACAATTACCCTACTCTTTGCTTTATAGTTAACTAGTTTCTGTTGAATTTGTGTTCTACTGTGGTAATTGTTGAAAAGTTTAGGAATGTCTTTTTTTTTTTTAGATTTATTTATTTATGCATACAAGCTGGGGTATAGGCCGGAGGCATGGGGCTGCAAGAGGGTTCACCAGAGAGAGAGCGGGAAGCAGAACAGGCAGATTGATGGAAATACACAGCTGAGGGGAGCAGCGGGCTAGGCAGGAGAGGTCTGCCCCGCCATGTGGGAATCTCCCCGGCTGGGCGTCGAACTTGCGTTGCCACTGCTGACAGCTCCACAGCACAGTGCTTAACTGCTGCGCCACCAGGGAGGTCCAGGAATGCCTTTTTAAATTATTCTGTTTTTAGTTTGTATGAGTCATAGCATAAAAAACACATTTCAAGAAATTGTTTGGGAAAAGTCTTGGAAACCGATCCCAGAATCTGTGACGAAAGGGACTCTTTTGGTGACACCCCACTGAATTTCCTGAAGCAATGAAACTGTCTTTAAAAGACTCAGATCAATATGACTAATATTCTCTAGAGTCTTATTGGCATATTAGATTTAGGATTTTCATCTGTTACACAAAATTGTTGAATAAGCTTTTTTAAAAAGAAAGATCCAGCCTATGGTAATTTAACTCAATCAAAAAGAGCTATAAGCAATACAATATTTTCACAAAAACTTTTTAAAATGCACACCTAGTTTGCATAATAGTGATATGTGTGATTCACATTTTTGCATGGACTATCATTTTGCTTCTTTTTTCTTCTTCAGTGTATTTTCAAGTAATTGATGGCTTGTGGATATGTACTTATAATGCGAGTACTATTCATTAAAAGTCTTTGTGAATTGAAATAATCATCTCAAATCTTATCAGTCTTGAGGTATGACTTTTTACATCAGAGGGCAAATTCTTTATATAGTAATACAGTTGTATATTCATTAATTTTATCTTTGACATATATTCCCATTTAAAATTCACCCCTTTAGTCGCACAAGATTCTGTATCATAGCTTGGCTATGTCCATATCATCATTGAATTAGTGCGTGCAGCTGCTAACTGCTCAGGGAGCACATATATAACATGCTTAGGGAGCAGTTACCTGGTACAGAATAGTACCAGACTATTCTGTCTGCAAAAATATTTGCATGAGGAGTCTTGTAAAATTAGTTATTTATGATTTTAAAATAGGATTAATACAAGTCAAGAAACTTGTATCAATTTTTGATGTTAAGACTTTTATCACCTGTAAAGTAGCTGTTCAAAAGCATTTATACTGGATATACAGATGAGAGAACAGCATTTCCCTTTCTTTGGCTTGATTCACATTTCACAGAGCCGTGGGGATTGTTGTCTTAGACTGTACTGTGATGAGGTTTGGCAGAGAGTGTTCATTGTTCAGGTTTTAAAAAGGGCAAGTTCTTGGCAGGAGTAACTTGCATAGAAGAGGAATGCTATGCTTACACATGTGCACTCAATAAACCCTTCAGAGAGCATGGGGTAAGAAATTACAGATTCCTCACTCCACCCTATCCCAGTCTCTGAATGCTGATTGTTAGAACCTTCTTTTCTTTCGTTGTATGACTATCACACATAGACCTTTTTATTACAGAAAGTGGTACTTTTGATTCACATTTCAAAGGTTATTAATGAGTACAGTGAGTACTCATTTAATTTCCTGTATATTTTCACTTGAGATTTATTCTAAGTAAAAATTGCATTCAAATCTGTGTTCTCTAACATCAGTCACATAACTATTATCTCCAGGAAATCAACAATTATCCTTTTTATATATTGTAACTCTTAGTCATTTCTGATCATCAAAAGGAAGACTGATTTCCCTTTTTTCCTTTTCTTTGTAGTATACAAGCAGCATTGAAAAGTAGACAGTGTATTAGGATGAGCAAAGAAAAAAGTCTTGTGAAATTACCAAGTGACTAAATGGGAAGAATCAACATCAACCATATGAGCACACAGTCTCTGATCTCTGTCCTCCTGGGGCTTTGTTTGCTCTTGTTTCTCCTTTCACGTAGAATGATTTTGTCTTTTACTCCATCTCTGTTCCTGACCTTCCACTGATTTCTTTGCTACCCCCGCCCCCGCCGCGCCCCTCTGCCCTCACATATGTGCATTAAATCTTGCCTGGAAAAGTGCTTTTCTCTCAACTTATACCCACCTGTCTTGAAGATATTTTCCAGTCCTCAGAAGCCATTACCCTCTCTCTTACTTGTAGTATCACAAGACTAAGTTTCTCACGGATAAGGACTAAATGTTTCTTGATATTCCATAGACATATCACAAATTTTGCATATAGTAAGCACATAGTCTCTAACATTTGAGTTGAAATTTGATCATTTAAAATCTATTACCTATTTTCTCTTTCAGTCAAAAATTTTTAATTTTATTTTTGTTTAGAAGAACTGGGGTGTAGGCCAGAGGTGTAGGAGGAAAGGGGAAAGCTAAGAGGACTCACCAGAGACAGTGTGAGGAGCAGAACAGATGGATCTACTGAAATACACTGCTGAGGGGAGCAGCGGGTGAGACGGGAGAGGTCTGCTGCGCCATGTGTATTAGCTCCCTGGCTGGGGGTTAAACTCAGGCAGTAGGGCTGGTAGTGCTGAGACTTACCCCTTCGGCCACCGAAGAGGCCCTCCAGAGACTGTTTTGCACATACAGTTAATACATGTATTCCTTTATCACAAAGGATTTCTCACACATGTTATTCTTGATGTTTTATCTAATTCCATTTTAATCTCTTCCTTAATTAAAAAAAATATTTACTGCGTACTTGTTACATGCTGGACACTCTAAGAGTCAGTGATGAAATACAAATGAAAAGTCTAATGATGAAATAGTTACAAAGGAATTTATTATCATCATGGTTCAAATCAAATCTCTTTGTGATATTAAATTCAATTAACAAAAGGCCCTCCGCATAGTCTTTGTCATTTCTCTCTACAGTCTTTAATTTCTTCTTCTTCTTCCCTATTTTGTTTTTATCTGTGTGTAGATTATGCCTGGTGCATTGTCTCCAACTCTGATTTCTCTCTCAGGTCCTCGTTATTTCACTACACCCCCACAACACCTGTGGGTTAGTCTTCATTTCCCAATACTCTGCCTGAAAAGGAGATCACTCTGGTAACTGAAAGTTTCAGAGTTTTTGATTAGCGTGACTTCAAATGGGCCTGTGAATTGTGGGAATGACTGTGATGTGATGGTTAAGGCTATGCCCTGTGAAAGTTGACAGCCTGCGTTCAGATCCTAGCCTGTCCTCTCTTAGCTGTGCGATTCAGATGAGTTACTGGGCCTTTCTACATATGTTTCCTGTCTTTTAACTGCAGGTTCATGAAAGTACTAACCTCATAGACTTACTGTGAGGGATAAGTTGGTTAGTAAAGGAAACTCAAACCCTGTGTGGTTCACTTCAGTAACTGTGTCAGTGTTATCATTTCTTTAATCCTTATACAGATGATGCCTGTTGCAGAAAGGTCAGATTCTCAGGCCATCTACACTTTCTACTGCCTTCCTGATCTTTAGCTTCTGAGTTCTATTCATGTCATACAAAAATAAGTCCTGTGGTGATCTCTCTCAGTTATATTGCTGGGTAAGAGAATGATGTTTTAGGATTGACCATCACCACCTCCTTCTTTCACATAGATGTCTGTTTAAAGATACACAACCTGGGGACACTTTCCAACAATCATGATAACAGAGACGTGAGGTACAATCTGGGGCAAAGGAACCGTTCAGTACTAGTTATTACAGAAGAAGTAGCTAGTTGCACAGGCTAGCCAGCAAGTGATAAAATCCTGTCACCTCATCTAAGTTTCCAGTTCTTAGATCTTAGCATTCCTCTCTTTCCCTCTAGTTACTACTGGATTTATAACATTGCATATTTCTTTGCTGAAGTCCTCTTTCCCCACATAAGTGATACAGATTTGTTGAGCAGCCCCATCTCCCTGTTTTTTTAAAACCCAGTGCATGGACATGTTTTTAACTTTCCAATAGGGTCTAACTGTCATTCCAAAACTGTGCCCACAGCTTACTTCCACTGTTGGATCACTTCTTTTTCTCTGTACCTCCCCTAACCAGCCATTGCTCTTGGGACTGCTTATTAAATGCCTTCACTACTCTGCGGTTTCAGAATATTCTACTTTAGTCTCCTTTATAAGAAAGTTAAAGGGAGCAAAGTGATGCATTTCTCTGTTCCTTCACTTGAGGATATGGCTCAACAGTTGGCCCAACAGTTCTTTTGAGCTCCAGCTCATGCCTAGAAGCTAGACCTTTTCTGGATTACGTGCCAGTGCTGAATTTGTTCTCCTGGGACTGACTAGTCCTCATTATTGTTCCCTAAATTTTGACTTCAGGGAAACTTACAGAAGTCTACCGTGTGTCCCTTATAAAATCGAATTGCCTGGAGAAAGCTAATTCCTCCTCTCAAGAAAGAAGTTTAGGAAGAACCCATGATACATGAGTAACTCCAGAATACACATTAAAACTATTTAATGTACAGAGAGCACCTGTCTGATGCTGCCTCATCTGCTTGACAATTTCCTGCAATATTAATAATAGAAGCAACAAAAGTGTTAATATTTTCCAGAAATTGATCTTAAAGGTCACTTTATCTTTTGAATAAGGGGAAGTAAAACTGAACAGTGTTCAATGCATCTAATGCTTTTTTGGTATTGTTTCAGATTAATCTCTTCCCATAGTTGTTACTTTTGCTTATGAATGTTAATCCATATACCTTATATTAATAATACTTTGTAAATTATTTCTTTTTATCTTTTATGTAGTTAACTACTTATAAAACCCTATTTCTATTTCACGGAAAGTGAAATATTTGGGATATAGGATAATTGAGATTTACTTAAAATAAATATGCTAAATTTACATGTGATATTTATCCACATATATACACATATTTAGTCTTTTGCTATATATACACTTATGTGGCTTCTTCAGTATCACAAGTCTAAATGATTACTTTTAGTCTCTTCATGGGGACAAGCCAAGTTAATCATGCATTTTCCAGGTGTTCTCAGGTCACAATGAAAAGGGCATTCTGGGTCAAGGTACCATACCTTGTTCAAGATCTTCTGTCATGTAGGTTCTTTTGCAACTCCACCACTGGTTTCCCTTTTTCTTCCTCCCACTATTTACCCTTTGTCTACAGCTTTGCTCTTTTCTTTCCACAGACTTTCCTCACTGATCCATTTACTTTCCTTATTTCAGTTATTTAATTGGGGAAGAAACAAAAATTACTAGCCTGGCTTCTCTCATGGTCTTGATCACCCTGCCAATGTTTTTTTCCAGTAGGATCTAATCTAAGGGAATTACACTTAACAAGCAATTTAAATTCCTGTTGTGAGCTCATCGTATGCCTTTTTCCTTTGTGGTTGTGATTTTGTATATACAAGTGTTTACACCATATTGTTGTGGAAATAGAGTGTATTTTGGAGACACAGCTTATTACTGGGAAAATTTGGTAACTTGTTGAACTCTGTTGAGTGTGCTTTAGCATACTCATATACTGAAGTGGGGTAAATGACAGCTTTGCATACAAAACACGAGGGTGTTAGAAGAGAAAATGTAGGTAAAGTATCTGTCCTAGTTCATGACACTTATAACTTATTATATCAGCTCTTTTAATTGGTTTCAATTTCTTCTTGATAATATACATTAAGCATATTCTACTGACTGCAAAAACATTGAAATGCCAGATTTTAACTGGGTTTTATCCATAGGTGATTAGAAGCCACTAAGAATTTTTAAATCATGAAACAACCCAAGAATTAGTGTTTCAGGAAGATGAACTTAGGAATAGTCTTCAAGGATACCAAGACTGGTATCTTTGAAATACAGCCAAAGAAATACAAAGCTATATAATTTTGTATATTTCATGGTTTTGCCCTGTAATACATTGAAAACTTTATCATATTGGTAACTTTGCACCCAGTCTGACTTAGAATTGTTTTGTGATTTATCTCAAAACCTGTATGTGTTAATTTTCAAATTTTGTCATTGATGCTATACTTTGAAACAACTATATATTGCTTCCAAAATTAACATTGGAACAAGTAATATCTTCCCACATACAAGGTCTATGGTTATGATTGATTCCTGCAGGATATAGATTACCTCATTACCTCATAAATTTTTTCCTGCTAAAGGAAGTTGAGTATTTCAGGTTTCTGAAGTAATCCTTTGATACAGAGGATGCAGAGTTTGTGTAGACAGCAGTTTTCAGACAGATATCACAGACCTGGAAGTAGAAGCCAATGACAACTAAATATTTTGTTTGTGAAATCAAACAGTAAATCCTTATTTTGTTGTCATTTATATTTAACATTCAGTGTCCTGTATCACACATGTTCATCCTCAATAGAGTTCCTTCCTTTGTTTCTCTTTTCCTCTTTTATTTATTTATTTATTTTGATAATCTCTTGGTAACCAACCATTTTTCAAAAGTTAATTCAACTCTCACCTGCAAAATAAACAAATAGACATAACAAAACCAAAACAAATCCTTGGGTCTGTCAGCAGAACTGAAATTACCAGTAAGGGAGGGGAGATGGGAACAAAGGGTAAAGGGGACCGTGGTGGGGGGTTATGGGTACTTTAGTGATGGGCATTGTCTGGTAATATATATTTGAGGAGGATTGAACCTAAAATAATGTTGTAAACAATGTACCTCAGTTTAAAAAAATATATAACCTTCTTCATCAGATAACAACTCACGAAACATAAATAAATTCCTGCTCACATTCACATTTTATAATAAATTTTATTTTAATTAAAATTATTTTATTACACTGATAAGCTACTTGCTCCTTAGGGTAGACACCTACATCCATGTTCAATCTTTTGACATATAGAATAACAATTTTTGTTATTGGCAATTGCAAATGAAAAAAAAGATATCAAGGAAGAATTGTGAATCAAATATATGATACTGAGTCATATGTAGCATCAGCAAAGTATTATTTTTAAAAGTAAATTGTGGAATAGCTATTTTAGCTGTTCACATTTAGTTTTAGTTAGAAATAATCAGGAAGTCTTAGATTTTCCTGATTTCCCTCCTCTCAAACAAAGACAACTAAAATGAGTCTCATAGGTCATTTGATTAAAAGGTATGTTATGTTCTAAGATGTCCTTTTGTAGCTTTTCTCCTTACTATCAGTTCATTTTGCTTTTAGATTATCTGCATACCAAAGAAAAGTTAAGAACAAAAAATACGATGTTAAAGCAGCAGGCAACCTGTTTGTGCTCATAAAATAATATTCCTAAAACTCAATTTTACATTCTAGATATATTGATTCTGTGGATATCAGAGGAATTTTGGAATTTCTCTAACATGATGTTTTTTGTTAAAATAATGCATTTTGTTAACACAACTAGAACCTGGTGGTTTTTGTTTGTTGTTTGTTTTTAATTCTAGCCAGATGTAATCAGAGTGTAAACCTGGTAAACTGTCAGATATCTATTTGGAAATCCCACTTAAAAAAGAAAAAGTACAATACATTTTTATTTAGTTTGCCTCGTAGACTTTTGATATTTCAGAATAAAATAATCAACTTGAGAGAATGTCTAATTCTATTTCTTTATTTTGCAGAAAGGAATAAGGATGAAGTAATTTGAAATTTTTTCCTCTCTTCCTTGTTTATTTCCTTATGTTCTTGCCTCCTTCTCTCCGTCCCTTTTTTTGCTAAACATGAAAAGAGCAACTTCTGTACTCTAAGATTTGTGCTGAATGATTGGAGAGGAAAGGCTCCACGTTGAGAAATTCACTGTCCACCTGTAAGTCAGTACTTGTGGTATGTTTGGAGGCATACAACTGAGTAATCACAGAGCTGAAGATTGTAACTGAAATATATTCATTCCCAGAAGGGCAAAAACATCCTACTACTAGTTGGTATTGACAAATAATTTACAAAAGAAATGTAATGTGTTTTACCAGAATTGCTGTCACCTAGATCCAGGCAAGGTCATGACTATTAGTTACATAATGATGACCATTTCTGAAAAAACAAATTAATTTTCATATCTGATAACTAGACACTGTATTATCCTTATGATCACCAAAGCTATAAAATTGTTTTTTATATCTATGTTCTTTACCTAGCTACTTTTCATTGTAAAAAAAAGATAATGGTTATAAATGTGTACCTTTTATTAACACTATAGGATTGTCTATCTATATATCTGTTTACATGCTCAGTGCATATACATGAATATACCTATATATGTGCATATGTGTTCATTGTACAATATATTAATCCTTTAGTTTGTATATGACATATGCTATAATACATATGATTTTATTGACTATGATATATATACACTTTATGTTGTATGTAGGGTAGATTTACATATATATTTTAAGATTAACATGTTAGGTGACTGACATAAGTAAAAATAAAGTTTAGAAATATTACTAAATACATTTTTAAAATTATCAAGAAAGAACTAGAGAGTAGAGCAAAAGAGTGTAATCTTGCTAGCTTGTATAAAGTAGTTTTTATACTAACAGTAAATAACATGAGAACACAAGCCAACTCTATCTCCTTTCCTCCTTGTAACATTCATCCATTGAAATCGCTGGTCTTAATAAAAAGAAACCAAGTTCATAGACACAAAGAACATTGGTGGTTGCTGAAATGGGGTTGAGAGGGTGGGCAAAGATACAAAGTTCCAGTTATAAAAGAATCCTCAGGATTTTGTATGCAACATGGTGGACTAAAGTAAATTATACTCTGTTGTGTGTTTGAAAGTTGCTGAAAGAGCAGATCTTAAACTTACTTCAACACAGGACAAAAAAATTGTGACTGTGTGGTGAGGGTTGGTAACTAGAATTAGTGTGGGTGATGATTTCATATTATATACAAGTATTGAATCATTATGTTGCATGCCTGAAACTAGTATGATGTTATATGTCAAGTGAACTTCAGTAGAAAAGTTCAAAAAACAAACAAAATAATAGTCCTAGCATATATGATGTAGAAGCCCCATTTCTGGGTACATATTCTCTTGAAGAGAAAATTGAAAGGAAAGAAATTACTTGTTTTCTAGTCTGAGTCCTAGCTTAAAATGTAGGCTTTATGAGGACAGAAATACGTCTCCCTTGATCACCATATTTTCATGATGGAGCTAAAATGATTGTTTCTGAATAAATATGTGGTGGATGCTTAATAAGTTAGTGGTAAATGCATGAGTGATTCTTGTATTGGATGAATGTTTGTGAAATTTCTTTGGTGATAGTATCCCTGGGTTATACCATTCAGGAAGATTCTTACAAACAGCCTGCCATGTGTGAGGTCTTTGACGTCCTCTCTTTGAATAGAGTTTACCTTTGAATAGAGCTTATATTGTTGTTACCTATCAACTTTATAACTTCTTCATTCAAGAAACTTAAACCAGAGATTGATTTATTTGAAGATAACTTGCTCTCATGCACGTTCCGTAACTCATTTGTGAAGAAAGATTTTGGGTAGGAACAATTATTTTTAGATAAAGAATAAAAAAATTACACTTAGTCATTGTTAAGAACTGTTAGGTAGAATTTCCTGTTTTTTATTCTTTGTAAAATTTGTTTTGAGTAGCTTGTCGAATGGATCATTTTCTCTTGAACTGGTGTCTAATGCACCTCTTTCCTCTCCCCCTGCCCCGACCTAGGCCCAAGTACTAAATAATAAATGGATTTTGAGAGCAGATAGGTCCTTTTCCACATTTTAAATTAAGAAACTGGTACAAAATGCTCTCAGATCATTTAGCTTTGTGTGGACTTTAGTACAAATTAATGTCTTCATGGAAAATACTTTAACAGTATGCAGTGTACCTGCTGGTTTGTTATTTTTAGTTCTTTGTCTGTGGGAGGTATAGACTTATCTAATATGTTGCCACTTTCCATTTATCATCTGGGTGTGAACAAAGAAAAAGAGATAAGGTTTTTACACAATATCATGCTTTCTCGATGTGGTCACCTTTAATAATAGAAACCAAAAGAAACATTTCCCAACGCATTCATCATAATTCTGCCAGGAAGCAGATGTGCAGTTTTATTTTTTCTCTAATCATGTATTTATTGCATTACATCTTTCAGTTGTGGTATTTTCCTGCAGAGGGAAATTCCATCCTTCCTGGAACAACTCCCCAAGTTTTGTATGTATTTTTTAACTGGTGATTTGATGGGAAAATACAATCTCTCTTTTTATACATATTCGTCTTTGGATTGTGTCTATAACGTTCAAGTGCTTATAATTCTTCCTGAGGATGTTTCTATGATATCATAAAAACGAATACAGGGATTTTTATGGAGGATATATCATATTCCTATTAAATAAATTATATTCCTACTGAAATATAAGAACTGGTTCTCCAACAACAATATCAGCTTCATTGGAAATTATAAATTTTAGCTCCTTCATTTCTTTTCTTTACTCCTCTGAAATAATGTGTGTCCATGAGAACATTTCCCCCCATGTCTGTCCTTCATTTTTGCAGAGACTCTTGGGTTTACCTGCCCATATATCTAACCTTTATCTACAGATCAGGCATTTCAAGCAAAAACTCTTTGTTCATTATGGCATCTCATATGCTGATGCTTTGATATCGTTTCCTATACATTGATGCATGAGTTGGTTGGGTTCTGTGATTTCCGTGTTGGCTTCTAGTCACCTTTGTCTAATGAAATAACTGCAGTTTCACCAACCACAGTTACTGGTGGATATTTTTCGGGGTGATTTATTTGTGTTATTTTTAGGAAATTGCTCAACCAACTTTTGACAGATTTGGTAATTTATAGTCATATTCACAACACCTACCCACCATTAGTCAGTCAGTAGGTAACTTTGACCAGAGTCTGCTACACTGACCTGTGTAAAAATCTCTGACTTGTTTTCCTTATCTACCTTTATATCTTCCTGGCCTTCAAACCCAAAAGATGTAAAATAAAACAGGGTTTCAAAATAATTTATTTTCTTTGCTGAACTTTTAAAAATTTTCTACTTCTGCATTTATTTGGCTAATACTGGATTTTCAAGATACATGTGCTTTAAGAATAGATAACATGACAGGTTCCTTCCTGGACATTGGAGCCCTAGGTTGGGACGTGCCACCTCCTTTCCCCCCCCCTTTTTTTTTTTTGTATGAGCTTTCCTTATTCTTCTGAACTTCTTAACTTCTTTATTTATAGTATCACTATCCATCTAATAGTCTACATTTTATAATATCATCTCTGAAGCAATATCAAATACATGTTTTGGGCATTGTCAACCTGGATTCACCTACTTATTCTGTCATTTATTGATGTGTAGCATTGGGCACCCTATTTTTTCTCTCTGTTTTGGCTTCCACATCTGTAAAATATGGTAATTAAGGATATACAATAGGTGACTGTGGGAATAAAATAAATCAATGTGAGTAAACAACTTAGAATAGTGTCTGTTCCTTAGTTATTCCTACATAAATGTTAGCTGCTATTATTATCCCTTTCCTGTGCTCACTATTTCCAGTTAGTTCAGCATATTTTCTTAAAATTTCCCTCCATTCCATTCTCACTGCCAACACCATGATTCAAACCTTCAAGATCCTTTGCCTAAATTATTTTAAAAGTTTCCTAAATCATATTCCTTCTTCTCATTCAATTATGAACCTCAACCAATTTAGGATATTGCATTCCAAACCTTTTATCTTGGTTAGCAAGACTTTGTAGGAAGCTCAAGGTCTTATTGAAAAATGCATTACTTAAACAAAACTAAAAAATGACATTAAATAATTCATGTGCCTGTATTAGTGTGTATATGTTATTGTATGTGTTTAAAATCTTGTAGTAAATAAAGGTGAAAATAACATCATTCTAACCAAATAGATGCTCATAATTATTAAAACTTCTCATGTTGCTAGTCATCTTCTTGGCATCTTCCTCTGTTGATTAAAAAATGATTGACGCATGTAATGTGGTATATATTTATAATATTTTGTATTATGGAGACCATATGTCCTTTTAAATTTTGTAAACCAGTTTACATTTTCCCTTGAGATTATATGTACATATATAATATGATATGTATGCATGTATACATGTGATTATTTTTTCCTGTCACATCTTCCCTCCATAAATCGAGACCCCTTGCACCACACATTTGCTTCTACTTTATATGTTTGGGATTGTGAATAGTTGATGTTCTTCTTTCATTTGAAGGGAATGGCCTGAAGTAGACTTAAATGTTGTCAGTTTTCAAAAATGGATATACATTTGCATTAGGTTATTTAAAATCATAGGTAATGAAACCATAAGCTGAGGCATGATTTTGTCCTAATAATGTGATTGCCGTGTTCAAATACCATTGTTGTCATTTACTCTTTGCTCAGAATGATGTCAAATCTAGTATAAATGCCTTAAATTGGCATAATTTGGCTGTAACCTAACTTTGAAATTTACATCACATTTATCTTAGTCACATGAAATTATGACATCACTTTTCTCATGCAGTATCTTGTGTAGCTTTGTAAATACTATCCACTTTCAAATTCCATCATAAATAACATCCTACTATGAAATTCTCACTGATCCATTCCATCTCCTCCCATCTCAAGTGAACTAATTTAAAAAAAATGTTTCATTTATATTTTATCTTTTATAGCAATTATATTCTGCCTAAATTATAGCTGCTTTGTATACTTGTTTTCTTTAAATGCACTGTTAGCTCATTGAGGTAATGACCACATTTTTTCAAGCAGCTACAAGTTTGATAGACCTTTATTCCAACTGATACTCTGCTGCTGACTGTATGACCTGAAATAGAAGCTTTACTTCTCTGAGCATCAGTTGTATTACAAACTATTTTGTATTAAAAATAATATCTACCTATCCTATAGGATCTTGAGATGAAATATGTTGGGATTAGCACAAAGTAATCACTCAAAAAAGGTTAGTTATAATTATTATTATTATTAATGGTTCCATTAATAGTGAAAATTAAATACTTCTTTGTTAGAAAAGGCATCTGTGACTTTACTCAATTCATTTTTGGGAGATAGTCAGGAATTATTTTGTCTACCGTTTTGAAAAGGCATTCAGACATGAAATGCTTGATTATTTACTTGAATCAGGATTGAAACACTTGGCTAGTTGAAGGCAGTTCTGGGAATGAGAAAAAGGGCCCCTCTCTGAATGATTGAAGCTGTACTTCTGAATTGGTTCTTTCAGAAATAAGGGGATTCTTTGCCCATTTTCCATGAATTTAGATTTTTGTTATAGTAAATTGCCTTGGATGAGATACATTTTAAGTAACAGCTCTCTTTTTTTCATTACTAGAACATATACAGCCTTAATTATCTTAATATTTTTAATTTTCCTTGATTCTTTTCTGTTGGGCGGTTGATTCTTTTCTTACTTATTTTCCTATTATGCTTACCATTTTACAGTCTTCCTTGTCAGACTCCGTTTCTTAATTTTCAAGTATTACAGACACCTTAAAACATTTTGGAAATTTAGCTTTATTATTCACTCTCTCACAAGTATTGTGTTCTTTGCCTTGCAAGAACTTTCTTATTGAATTATGATTCTGTTGTTTGGTAAGTGATATTTTCTACTTCACAGGTGAGGAAACTGAGGCCCAAAGGGATTAAATGACTTACCCAGCTATCCTCCTATGGGACACGAAGCCAGGCAGCTTGATTCCAGAGTGTAGGCTCTCAATTGCAATACAGATATTAGCTCCCCTTCTTGGAGGGTGACTTTCAAAGGCTGACTTTTTTTCTTTGATTCTGTTTTATATTTCTGCACATTTCTTTTAGAAATTTCCTCTTTCCTTCAAAATGTAAAGTTGCATTTTAGTTTATACTGCTTTTCCTTCTCCTGCTCCTTGCCTTTCTTGTTACATCTCTGTCCTTCTAGGTCATTAGCTCACTCTTTGGATGTCCTGGGCCTCAAAATCACTGCCCTCTGACTTTCAATAACTGATTCAATTCCTTTTCCTTCTGTCTTCCAAGAAGTCTGAACATTTAAAATACTATTTTCCTTTCAGTCAGTTCCAGGATGATGTTTGCCTCTTCTAAGTGTATTTCCTCTCAGCTACTGGAACCTTCTGTTCTGCAGATTGTTCCTTGGTGCATTTAGGAAGAAGTTGCCAAGTTTCTTTTTGCGAATATGCTGTGTTTTGGTTTCTGCCAACTTGACAGAGCTTCCATCCTTTCTCTACATTTTTTTCCCATAAATTTCATTTTTCTTTCTGACAACAGCTCTTCCAGTTTGTGTTTCCTCTACTGCACTTTGCCTCTTGTTCTGAAGCCTTAAATTTACCTGAACCTTCCGTTGCCTTTTTCCAGAGGAAAAATTCTATTTCAATCAACTGTGATGTGTTGTTCTGTGAAAACACATGGCTACACATTCTGGAAACTTTTAAACAACTAAGTTTTTTTCTTATTATTTTTTACCTGATTTATTTCATCTGCTTTTCATTCCTCTTTAATAATAATTGTGTTTCAATGAATCCCCAGAAACTCATGCTGAGGGTGTGGCTTTACACAATAATCACTGTTACATGAACTCTAAGTGTTTATTGGTGCTGGGATGGAGAACATGAATCATGTAAGAATACAGTGTTGAAGAAACACTACAGAAACTGTAGTTGAGAGGCTGGTCTGTGTGGGTTCTCCTTGTATACTTTACTTTGGCTTCTCAGTATCTCTGCTGATTCCCAGCTTTGTTGTTAAAGGGAGCGTTAGTAATACCTAACTCAAACGGTGAGGTCAGCTAATACAGAAAGCACATATATATTTTACAGGTTGGAAACTGCTGTACAGAAGTCACAGTTTATTATTATATTGACTCTCAAAGCAGAGGTGAAACCTTGCAAAGCATGTAAAAATTTAATATAGACAAAAGGAACATGTGACTAGAGCTGTATAAAATTTTCATTTCTATTTTCTGTTGAGCATCAGGAGTTTTCTTAAAATACTGAAAATATCTGTGTAGCCCTATTTAGTGACTATTTGCGTGTGTAAGGAGGAAGGTCTTTTACCTATTTTGCTGACCCAAATATCATAACGCAAAAATCAAACCTCTGTGTATGTAGCGCAGCTACATCTCCCCCATTCTCCTGCAACCCCTATCTGGCTAAGCCTTTTTAAAAAATCCTCAGAATCTCTTCTTTAACCCTCCTCCCTCATTTTCTTGCTCACTAGAACTCAGTATAACTCTTTGTATCCCTTACTGTTCTTTTGTAACTCATCCTGCTTGACCTGTGATCCAGTTCATCAGTTTCTTTCAGTGATAAGATGGGTGTCTAGCATGGCTCATGGAGAAGCGCAGATGGCTGCCCAAACATGCAGCAGTGTGTGCTATTAGGGATGAACTTCCACTGGGAATCCTTTACTTGCTTGCCAGAGGAGCCATTTCGCTCCCACAGGAATGGTGAGCTCAAGGTTTTATATCTACCCACATGTCTAATTATATAAATGGTTCATTTATGTTTTAATCTTTAAAAATTCCATATTGCAAACCAACACATAAAATCACTGGAAGCATATTAAAAGCATTGGTGATCAAATTGTAGTCCCTTCTGGAAACTGCATATTAGTTTACCACTTAAGTCATTAATTAATGATGATTATTCTCTGAACGAAATATGGAGGATTAAGCTAAACTTTTCAGTCCTTTTGAAATCGAGCTTGAATTGTTAACATAATGATAAAGTTTCTTTTTATTTTTAAGATTTATTTATTTATACATACAGCTGGGGTACGGGCCAGAGGTGTGGAGTGGTGAGAGGCTTCCCAGAGACAGAGTGGGGAGCAGAACAGGCAGATCAGTAATACACTGCTGAGGGGAGCAGCGGGTGAGGCAGGAGAGGTCTGCCGCACCATGTGGGATTCTCCCCGGCTGGGCGTCGAACTCGCATCACTGCTGCCGACAGCTCCACAGCGCAGCTCTTAACCGCTGCGCCACCAGGGAGGCCCAAGTTTCTTTTTTCTGTTGATTGCATTGTCTTTGAGAATTGTTACCACCTGTGTAGTCAGTTTTGGAGTTTTGGTATCTTACATGTATGGGCTGATATCATCAGCTGCTTCCCAGTTGCATTTCTCCGTATCAGGCAAACAGATTTATCATTTGTATGTTGATACTTCCCTTCATAATTTTAGGGTTGCCTTCTTTTCTGCCTTATTGCAATTATTCTACATAAACCTCTCCTTGCTGTACCAGGTTAAATTATTTTCCTCTTGAGTATTTATGTCTTTTGTCTGTTTGTAGATAGCTACTTTGCCATCAACTTGTTGCTCAGCCAGGCTGTGCTTGTTTAAGTGCTTTAATCTTTCATCATAAATCATTTTTCTTTGCATCTTAATCATTCTTCCATCATGTCTCTGAACTTCTTCCAGCTTCTTTGCACCTTTCAGATAATGAGGTGCCTGGATCTGAACACCAGGTGCAGTCCCACTACTTCTGCTAGGAGGGTCCCATTACCTGTAGTGCTGCTATGATTTCTCCTTTTCCCTCAGGTACTCATTAGAGAGATGACGCCTGTCTCTACAGGCAGAGTCAAGCACAGCCACATCTCCCCCATTCTCCTGCGACTCCCTTCTGGCTAAGCCTTTAAAAAAAGAAACTTCAAAATCTCTTATTTAACTCACCTCCCTCATTTTCTTGCTCTCTACAACTCACTATAACTCTGTATTTGTGTTTCTTACTGCTCTTTTTTAACTCATCCTGCTTGACCTGTGATCTAGTTCATCTGTTTCCCTTTTCTTTTTTCTTTTCTCTTTCTTTCCTTCTTTCTTTTCTTTCTTTCTTTTTTTTTTTTTGCCAAACCTAACACGGTATCTTCCTAGTTCACTATTCTATGCTGGACCCTAATAGCAATTTCTGTTGCTCTGATTGCATGCACATCCATCTCTTAACCACACCACCCTCATTCATGCCTGCTTAGAAAAAAATGCACTTTTCCCCATACATTTGCCTTTCTATTATTAAAAAAATCAAATTGATAAGTAGTTTGACATTATGTTGTTGGGACTGTGGACTGAAAATTTAGTTTTGTCACAGTTGCTCAGAGAATTGAACTTTACATTATTTTTAGTACTACTGTTTTCAATATAATTGCACTTAATTCATTTTTCATCCAAAATTATATAGTTTAGAGAATGATGTGATAGGTGTAATATCTCTAGGATAGTTTCTTGTGTTTCTTCGTTGATTGTTCTCTCTTTACACCATGATTTCCTGTCTTGCTTCCTTGCTCCAATTACACAATGTGTGTAAGGAAAAGAATACAGCATTCTAGATAGATCCTATTCAAAAAACTATAAAACAATGTTAAGAAAAATAGAAGTTACAAAGAAATGGAAAGGTATTCACTTTTTGGCCTTTTGGTTATGATCAGTGAAAGATATTCTCTGCTCTTGGATTGGAAGCAAGAATATTGCTAAAATGGTCAGCTTACCTTACAAAATGTATAGATTCAATGCAATTCATGTCAAAGTTTCAGTGACATTTTCAAATAAATAAGGCAAACATTACTGAAGTTTATGTGGAATCACAAGACCATGGATAGCCAAAGCAATCCTCACAAAATCAAACAGTATAACACTTTCATATTTCAAATTATACTATAAAGTCATAGTAATAAAAATAGTATAGTTATGGAGTAAAATAGTAACATGGAACAATGAAATAGAATTGAGATCCCAGAAATAAACTGACACTTGCAGTGACAGTTGATCTATGACATAGGAGCCAAGAGTAGACAATAGAGAAAACTCTCTTCAGTAAATAGTGTTGGCAAAATTGGACAGCCATATGCAAGAACTGAAACTAGACCATTATCTCACAGCACACACAAAAATTAACTCAAGATAGATTAAAAAAAAATCTTGATGAAATACCTGAAACCATAAAATAAATAGAAGAATACACTCCACAGCATTGATTTCATGAATGATTTTGGGGATTCATTTCCAGCAAGGGAAACAAAAGCAAAAATAAACCAATAGTACTACTGCAAACTGAAAAGACTCCATACAACAAAATAAATTATCTTTAAAGTAAAAACACCTGACCAAATGGGAGAAGGTATCATACATTTGATAAGAGTTAATATCCAAGATCTACAATCAACTCATATAACTCAGCAAAAAGAAACAAACAACCTAATCAAAAAGTGACACAAGTGCTAAAAAGACAAGTTTCCAAAGAAGATGTACAGTTGGCCAACAGGAACATGAAAAAATGTTCATCATTACTAACCATCAGGGAAATGCAAATCAAAACCACAATGAAGTACATCTCACACCTCTGAGAATGAGTCATATCAAAAAGATAACAGGAACAAGTGTTAGCAAGGGTGTCGAGATAAAGGGACCCTTGTACGCTGAGGGTGGGGCTGCAAACTCCAACTTTGTGGAAATCCATATGGATAGTTCTCAAAATACTAAGAGTAAATCCACCAGATGAGCCAGTATTTTCACTTCTACTTATCATTCAAGGAATGTGAAAACATTAATTTGAAGGGGTATATACAGACCCCTGTCCAATATTGCACTATTTACTATAGCCAAGCTGTGGAAATATCCTAAGTGCTCAAGACAGATGAATGGATAAAGATGATGTAATCTATATACATGATGGAATGCTACTCAGATATATGTTTGTATAAAATACATATTTAATACACACACAGAGCTTTCCATTTGCAAAAAAAAAGTGTACAGAAGTATAGGGGATAATACTAAGTGAAATAAGTCAGAAGGGATAGACAAACACTAGATGATTTTACTCATGTAAAATATAGAGAAAGAAAACAAAGGAATATAGTGGAGGGCTATGGGTGTGTTGATGGCAGGGGGAGTGTGGTAACATACATCTGAAGAGGTGTGAATCTATACCCCTTAATTATAGACAGTGTTGTCTCAATAATAAAATAATGTAATTAAAAAATAAAAGTGATTAGCTCTAAAGCTACATTCAATCAGTTACATTTTGTCACTTGTGTTCTTATACATAACAAAAGCATAATTCAAGAATATGATTGAGACTGATGCCATTTTATTCACAAGTTATAGGAGTAGTGAGATGAAGCCCAATAAGATTTTGTATCAGATTGAGAAGGACCTTGATAACTTGATAAGTTTGTCTATAAAACAAGAAATGACTGTTTGCTGCCTTTCAAATTAATTTTATTCAGACACTTTTAAAATATGGATGTGGTTTGTGAATGGCGAGCTAAAGTGAGAGAAACTGGAAAAGGAGCTAGAAAAATATGTAACAGTCCAGGAACTGGATAATAAAGACAGGAATTAGGTTTGGGAGGATAATTTGAATCAGATACTATGAATTTGGGACTTACTTTAAAATCAGTGACTAGTCAAAAGTGCTTGAATTGAGTCTTCCACCTGGAGTGTTCTGTGCCTAATTCAGACTCCTTTTTGTGGCTTGCTGAAATGGAGTATTTGGAGATGACTTTGTGGAAATTGTAATTATTACAATATTCTCAGTTGATTCATAAACTTAAAATAGATTAGAAAATTTTCAGATGAAAGAGCGGTCATCAAAATAAGTTCATTTAGGGTCTCATCTGAGTAATAAGAGAAGGACTAGGTAAAGGAAGTTAGCGGTTGAAGAGATTAAGATCACTCAGGAAACACCAGCTTTGTGATGAAGGAAAAATGTGGTTAAAGAACAGGTGGACACAGGAGACAGTTGGGGGGAAGGGATGAGAGAGGTTAAGGGATTTGTGACAGAACTGGGAATTCTGAACGTTTGCTTTTAGTGGAATAGAAACACTGAGTATCAAGGACTAAATATTGCTATACCTCTGATCAGCAAAAAATTTGTTGCTTTATTCGTTGACCACAAATAATGTTGATGCATGTACAACTGTAAATTGACACTTTTCATTTTATATAGTGATAAATCTTGGAATATACAAGTTACACAGTAAATATAGGTCACCTTTGGACAGAGTGACAACAACCCAGACCTCAGAATATTAAAGCAAGCACTTTAGATAACATATGTAGGGTTTGGGCAAGGGTCAGATAATGGGAGAAACATATAAACTGTACAGTGGGGTTTAGAGATACCAAGTTGTTAACTTATTTATAGAAACATCTTTTAGGAACTTCGTTTCCCTTGGGGAAATGAATTAAAAATCTTTTCATATTTTGAAAATAACTGGGATATCAATTATTTATTTTCATTATACTACCCCAGTATGGTCATATAAATCAAATTTATTACTTTATTTGATATTAACATAGTTTGACGAATTTTTAGTATTAAATTTCTTTATTCATGCAGGCAACAAGAATGATTATTTATTCTTATGAAGTGAAGAAACAGAATAAAAACCCATATATATATCTATATCTATATCTATAGATACAGATATAGATATAGATATATTAATTATATTTGACTAAAATGGTGGGCTGATGTCAGGGATAGTGAGCTTTTCTATATTTCAAAGTGACGTTTATTTCTGAAGCGTTATCAGCCTCTCTTCACAGAGACTTACTGTGTTTGTGTTTGTAGAGTCAGCACACTCACTTCCATTTGGGTACTGTACTGCCAAATGTTAATGGCATCATTATTCCATCAAATGAAATGTGTTTAGAACCATTACTTTTGTGGTAGGTTTCTTCTGGGGGTTCCTATGAAAAGTTTACAGTCTATAAGATACTCATTCACATAGCCTAACTATTTTCTTTTTAGTATCTGTCATGCTGATGATTTTCTTGGCAGACATTTTGGTCCTTTTTATAAATGACCATTTCTTAAAGTTTGCTAGCTTTTTGTGTGTGTTCTCTATACTGAATGAATACAGAGGATATGTAAGTGATAACTTCAGGGTGAAATAGAAACAAAAGATATAGGGATGAAATTTGCTCACAAGTTGTTAAGAATCTTAAAATTTTTCAGTATGGAATTAGAATGTCCTCAAGACCCTATGTCCTAAGGAGATACTTGTTTTCCTCAAGAGAGAATTGGAAAGTTGTACGCTTGAACATATAATTATTCCTACATATTTGTAGAATCAAACTCCAGCATTCTGTGAAATATGTTAAGAGTTGGGGATTGCTTTATTGTATGAAGAATTGCATATCTTACAACGTTTATGAGATATAAATATATTAATGCTGTATTTTGTCTGCTAGTAGTATTTATAAGCTAATGTATACAAATGAGAAGTAGGTGAAGATTTTTCAAAAGAAAAATCTAAATAAGTAAATTTTGACTTGAAAGCATGCCAGTAAAATAAAGACCATTCTGTAACTTATGAGTCATACTGTTTTATCATATTTTCAACAGGTCAGCATTAAACAGTGATTAAGTGTCTCAGCTTTTTAGTGAGAAATCAAGGTCTAGTTACTTTCTCTGAAAGAGAGTCAGGATCACTCTGGTAATATTAGATGCCTTAATAATTTGCATCCTGTTGAAGAGCTAACTTCCATTAGAAATAAATGTCTGGGCCTCCCTGGTGGCACAGTGGTTAAGTGCTGTGCTGTGGAGCTGTTGGCAGCGGCGACGCGAGTTTGACGCCTGGCCGGGGAGAATCCCACATGGCATGGCAGACCTCTCCTGCCTCTCCTGCTGCTCCCCTCAGCAGTGTATTTCCGTTCATCTGCCTGTTCTTCTACCCACTCTGTCTCTGGTGAACCCTCTCGCTGCCCTACATCTCTGGCCTGTAACCCAGCTTGTATGCATAAATAAATCTTTAAAAAAAATGTCTAAAATGAAATAAAACATTCTTACATAAAATAACACATCTAGAAGGAAATAAGTTGAATTCATTTGTTATACCTTTTCAAATAATACATCATTTTCACAGTCATTAAATGTACAAATGAATCATTACAAAATGTCTTTAATCAACATCACCAGTAGGAATTATTCCCTGATTTGCCTACAGTTAAAGATTCTTGTACTCTTGCATGTTACGTTCTTATTGAAAATGCATTAAGTTTCAGTATGGCTAAATGTTATTAAGTTTTTAATATATGCTTAAGTAATAGAAAAAATAACTAATTAACCCACCAGGGAGGTTAAAACTTAGACCATTGGCTCATAAGCATTAAGCTCTAAAGGACAGGTTAACTGTCCTATGATTTAGTGCACAATAAGAAATACATTTAGTTAGTTATTATTATATCCCAGCAATATATTTTTAATTACAAGAGAAAATAAAAATATTTATAGCCTGCTAAAATGTCTAGGGGTAAAATGTAGTGATATCTTATTCTCACATAAAAAAATTAGAAAAAATTTCAGATGAATTACTGGGAAGGATAAATATACAACAAAGTGATTATAATTACTGGGAAGGTTAAATATATGACAGTGAATATAGAAAAAGCTTAATTATAGAATTCAGATCTGGATATATGTTCATTTTCTGTATACTTTATCTTTTATGTATATTTGAAATTTTTATCATAAAATATTTACAACATCAAGAAAGATTATTACATCATTTTTTAAAGCAATCAATGTGAAAACATGAAGGGAGATGCCAATAACAACATGAAACAATTCCTTATAAGTAGAAAGACAAACTTTGCTGTATTTTAAAATGAGAACTATATTTTTAAACTGAATTTGAACTTTCACTGAATTACTTTCAGAAATACGCATTTTTTCAAAAAATGATTTTATTCTTTTTTCTAGATTATGTGTTTAAACCTAATTATTTTTTACGGCTGTCTATTATTTAGGGCTAACCTAGAGTTATCACCTTATGTTATATTTCTTGTCAATGGGCTTATTCACTTTTATGGTTCTCTCTGGTACCTTTACAAAGTGTACTTTATACTACACTTTTAGTTCTTTATAACAAGGAAACAATCTATACTACTGTATTTCAAATCGTTGCCATCCCAGCCATTACTTCATCTGCAATAAAAACACAAATAAACTGTGCAAATGCATTTCATACATGCGCATTTCTAAAGTGTTAATAAGTAAATGTCTGCTCAACCTTGGTGTGGAGGAAGTGGCTGACCCCCCACATGCTGGGATGTGTGTGAGGTTTCATGGGATGCTAAGAGTGTACCTTCCTGCTCATTCCCCTTTCTTCTACAGATTCTCCCATGTTCTGTTTCATCTGTAGCTAATAAAATATTTTAGGTGTCTGTTAAAATGTAAATGTTATTGGCCATTGTGAGTTAATATCTGAGCTTTAATTAAGGTATATCTTAGAGAGTCCTAAGAAATGAAGCATAGGGATAGCTGGGAACTTAGAGACAGTCTGATGTCTGTACCATCTGAGCATTTCTCAGTGCAGCAGGCTGCAGAGATAGCAAATTGGAGACCAGGCAATCCGGAGAAAGTAGTAAGGCACTATATGCTGAAAAGTTGGGGCAAGATAAGAATCTGTTTGTACTGAAGTAATAGAAGGATAGGAGACCGTCAACTGGATAGAGTGCCAGATTGGCAGCCTTTAGACAATCTGTGCAAACATTTACAGTATTCTTTATAGGTAGGATCAATCTTAAAAGATCTTTGATCACAAATGATGAGTAGCAATTGGCCAATTTCTTATTTTATGCATATCTATTTGTTTTTCCAAGGTACACTTTTTATACAAATTGTTTTGATTAGAATATCAATATGAATTTAAGGATTTATCAATGGTAGATTAATCTTAGCAAAGCTTTTCTATTATTAAATTATTACTTAGTGTTTTGTTCTATTCCTGTTCTGTTTCTTCACTATTTCCAAGCATAATAATTGCTATTAAATCATTTTCACCCTTGCCAACTTGTCTTAATTCTGTCAGAAACCTGACATAGATCTAAATTGTCCTCATGGTATAAGCTGTTCTTTTCTTGTTAAGAATAGGGATGCGGGGGAGGGGGTCTAAAAAAAAAAAGAATAGGGATGCCTTTGGCTCTGAAATCATTTAATTTGTGCATCTGGGATCAGATTTAGTTGCAAATATTGTTCTCTCTTTCACTTGCTTATGGTTAACAAAGATTTTTTTCACATGCAACTCTATCAATGAGGCCATTTTTTTGACATCTTATTTGCACATTTCAGTAAAATTTGTCCAACAGGTAGTTGAAATAATGAAAATGTAAATCAACCATACCTGCTTTGGATAAGTAAACACTTTTTTAAAAAGTATAGGAAAAAATAAAACAAAAACAAAATAAGAGATTCAAATGACGGTAAATAGTTAATGTCAGAGCAGGGTAAAAATTTGTACAGTGATGATAAAATCAATAAAATATTCCTTTTTTATTATCAGGTCATAGTAACTATACATTAGTGAGCATGCTGTAAAAGAAGGTAAAGAAAGTCTCTCGGCATATAACACATTTGTAAAGATTTTTTTTTATTATTTAAAAAAGCATTTAAGATTTATTTTTATTTACTTATGCATACAAGAACTGGGGCATAGGCCAGAGGTGCAGGGGGTGAGAGGATTCACCAGAGACAAAACAGGTAGCAGAACAGGCGGTCCACTGAAATATGCTGCCAAGGGGAGTGGCATGAGAGACAGGAGAGGTCTGCTGTGCCATGTGGGTAACCTCCCAGGTCAGGGATCAAACTCCCTAGCAGGAGCTGGTGATAGCTTAATATCGCTGATACTTTAACCCCTGCACCACCAGGGACACACTGTAAAGGGTTTTCTTTGAATTTTTCTTTGTGAATTTTCCGTTTTGGTCATAGTAAGCTCAGAAAACTTCATTTTTTTTAGAGGAGCTAAAATTTATGATTACATAATGTGAATTAAGAAATCTTTTAAGACATGCCTAATATAAGAGTTTAACCTAAAACTTTGAGTTCATCATAAGAAACTGAATGTGAAATGTTAATGCAAAAAAATATTATATGAGATGCTTAAGGATGTAGAAAGAATAGTATACGTATGAACTATAATTAATTAAAAACTGCAGGCCTGTATGATCATCACACATACACACAAATCAATTGAGATACTTTATTTTAACCAGTTTGAAATATAATCTTGCTTAATTATTGATTCTTCTGGTGAAGAAATGCATACTTTCTGGAACTGACTTTGAAAATAATCTATCATTGTTCAAAACATCACACTGTTTTTACTTGCTTGTGTGTTTTGCTTAATTTGGGATTGGAAGGAATTTCCAGAAATTATTTGTGTATGTGTGAATGTGGCAAAATTTACTTGGTTTTATTAGAGGTTCTCAAATTGAAGAATACAGGAAGAAGATAGACAATGTGTAACCAAAAGAAAGAAGAGGAAATGAATAAATTTCATTAATAACAGCAACTTATTTTCTGTTTTCAATTTAAGTAGGGCTGGTGATGTGATTTCCAACTTCCTTTACATGATTTTATTTACCTTTTAATCTCAGTAATATCAGATAACCTCCAATTCTATGTATTTCTTTGTTGCAAGTAACAGTGCTATTTGAACATTTACATTGTTTAGCATACAAAGAAAGTTAAAGATACTATTAAGCTCTTAAATATTATGACAGGGTTAAATTAGTTTTTTAACTTTAGAAATATCATCTTAAAATATAATTTTGTTTATCCCACATTTATAATGAAAAGAATTCACAGGAAATACAAAATAACACCATACTCACAAAGGAAAGTCAGTTTGTAGGAAATCAGCTTTATACTCTCTCCAGTGGAGCTTAATTGTGGTATTACAATAAAGACATTGTTAGTCTAGTTTTCTACCTACCTAGTAAGCTTAGACATAAACTCAGAAAAGTGCAACACAGGAAAACTGCAATAGCAATAAAATTCTAGCTATAAGTCTAGCAAAAACTGGAAAATACAGAAAAGGGGGATATAAAAATGAAACTTGGAGATTCAAGCAGTAAATTGATTAGTAGATCCATCTGCAAATTTTCTTTCAAATATGATTTGGTGGGTACTCCTACTTTGAGGAATGTATTTTTTTAATTTTCTAGAAAAACACTTAGAACAGAAGTTTCCAAAACAAATTTTTCAGTTCTTAGTACCGTAACAGCTTAGTAATATTTTCATGGCGCCCTTGGCCAATAAACAAACAAAAACCAGGAATCCTGTTTATTAGTTACAGCCAAATAACTGAGTGGTTACAGCCAAACAAGTATTTATGTCCAGATAACCTAAATTGAAAGAAAAAGTAGAATTAGCATTTTTATTTCATTCTTAAATAACCCCAATTACTCATTAATGTGATGTGTGTGTGTGTGTGTGTGTGTCTTTGTTTGCATATGTGCATGTCGGGAGTCACACAACGCTTCTCAAACCTTGGAAACACTTCGTACACTGCCAACTGCAATATCTGTTCCACATGGATTTTTAGGAGGTACTTGTTTGATTTTTTTCTATGGAGGCAACTTTGGTTGACATCTCCTTATGTGTTTAAGCAGTACAGCTTCAAACCTCTTCAAATTCCAATAACCTTCCAATAACCTCCACTGCAGTCCGTAAGGTGCCCTCCACCCCTTTGCTCATTACCTGCACCTCTCCACCCCGTCATCTCAATCACACAGTCAGAATCCAAGGATTTGTTTCAGCTTTATTTTGTTTGTTGTTTTGTTTTCTTATATTCCACACATGAGTGAAATCATCCAGTATTTCAACTTGTTTTAATTGCACTACTTGCTGAAAACCCAGCTTCACACATTATGACACCCTCTGAAGGAATGAATGTTGCACTCTCTAGTGTTAAGACTGTGAAATACCTTGACCAGTAGTTGGTATAGTGTCTGACAGATTTTAAATGTTGAGAATTTTTAAATTAGATGATGTTATTGTTTTCCTAGTCAATAAACTATGAGAGCTATCAGTGTTCCTATCGAAGGAACAAAAAGCTAAAAGCAAGTTATGAAGTGAATTTCCAAAACCATAAATCAATTTTTAATTGAAAAGTAAAATGGAAAGTGTAATAGCCTAGAGCTCTTCTTACCTATCTCAGGGCTAATGTTGATTATAAATACTGGTACCTTTTTTCTGTGTCTGAAATTTTTGTAACAACTGTATGATTTCAATTCAAATTTTGAGTTATTTTATTTTTCCTGCTTGTTCATTTTAATCCTAATTTCCTACCTCTTACTTTGTTGATAAAGTTTCATTAATTTTAAATATATTGTCATAATAATCTCTGGCTATTGTAACAAATTAGCTGACTTTGGTAGCAGGGATAATTTGTTTAATTTTTATTCACTGATTGAGGTCATTTATCATCCACAGGACAGTAGGAGTTAGAGGGATTGCAGCCCACAACTAGTACTGGGTAGTATATTTTCCTGGGACCTTGTGAATTTTCTCAGCAGAAAGACTCCTAAAATTCTTTAGGAAGATGTAGCAGAGAGTTCATGTTTGGAGCTAATAGGAAGGGCACTTTTCCTGTCTTCTGTGTCCAGGACTGACTTGTTATTTCATATCCAACTACAAGAGCAGAGTGCAGCAAAATAGCTGATATTGTGAGGTTCAATAACAAGTAAATAAAACATTAGAAGAAATAAAATGCAATTAAAGTACTAGTAGGAAAATCAGTTTATTTTTTTCATTTCTGTGAAACCCTATGACATAAGTGTCAGAAATGTGGGTGTGTTTATATGTATACACACACCAGTGTACACACATGTATGTATGTGTTTCCAGATTTTACCTCTAAATTGATTGTATTTTTCATTACTGGTCGTATTTTTCATGGGTGCTATTGAATTACTTTCTAGTAAGGTAGCTACTAGCAAGTCTAAAGAGAGGTGTACATCTGAAAAAGTATGAACCTATACCTCTGAATTGTATACAGTGTGGTATACCAACATCATCTCAATAAATATAATACAATTTTTAAAAGAGAGAGGAATGGTCACAAATAATTAGAAATAGACATGGTTAGAATAGTAAATAGAAACTGTACTCCACTAACTAGAAGTGTGACTAAGGGATGTTAACATTGTGGTTTACAGCTCAATGAACCTCTTCACAGGAAGAGTTAATGGTACTTTCCTGGTTTTCTGACTTATTCCCAATTACTTCACCAAAGTGCCTTCTTTTGGAATTTTTATTACTGAGACTCCTTGAATTATCCATGGTCAATTTGCCTTTCATCTAAGCACCCACAATTATTTCCAACACCCTTTTGTATTTATTTCAAAAATATGCTACTATGTTATCAAAAATATCTGGAGATTTTGCTGAATACTTCTCAAAACTATTTCTTTGTAAACATGTAAGACTAGTTGTTGCATTCTGTTACTGCATTTCCTTTATCTGTGATCCCTACCACTGTACTAGATTTTTTTTATTTTGAAAAGAAACCAGTTTCTTTTTACTACTACAACTACATACCATTTTTATACATAATTAAGTAAAGGATTTAAAAACAGTATAACATGTGAAATATGTATCTATTAATTGGCATCATGCTTTTTTTCTTTACTTATTTAAGCAAAAATAGTTTACAGTACTGTTTCAGATATACAGCTGTTTACCCCTGCAGCTGTGTATGTCATACCTCACCCACCACCAAGTGCCCAGTCACCACTCACCAGTAACCAGTCAGTCCCTTCTACCTACTCTCACCCCTCTCTCTCTGCAAATGCATTATATATTCCCCCTAATATGGTTTTGGTTTTGGTTATGGAACACATTCTATCATCTTGCTCATTGAAAAGTTGACTTTTGATATTTTATGTCCCTTTTTCCTAAGAGTTGTAGTTTCAGTATTACAAATTTCCAACAAAGTAGCTTTTGAAATTCCACGTTTCTTAAGTAACTGTCAGTTTTTAAATAGCCATTCAGTTCTTTGATATCTTTAATACTAAATATAAACAACGGCAATAACATAAACATATATCAATATCCTCTGATTATATTATTGTTCACGCTAAGGATTGTGCTTTGTCTATACCCTCCAAAACTAATAATGCACTAAAGGCAACTCTGATGTGTTGTTCAGACAATCACATCTATGTTCATACTTTACAAGTTATATTTGGCTCCATTCACTCATGTATTTTTTATACATAATAAATTGAACATGTTTTATAAATAGAAGAAATATGCCAGATCAGAAGTAAATAAGGATTTGAAAAACAAAGTCTCTTGGAAAATAGCTTGTTGTGATACTTTCACTTATATTTAACTCTTCAGAGTCTCGAGACACTCCTAATGAGGCTTCAAGAATTATATTTTCCCTCCTTGCCTTATAAATCTGTAAATTAAATCTTAGTAAGCCCAGCTAGAAATGTGTATATTAAACAGCTGCTCCAGAATTTTCCTCCAAAACTTACTTGGTTCCAAAATTCCGTACAGGGGTCACCAAAACCAGGTTGATTTTTAGTGGTGAGTTTCTCCAATTTTTGAAATATTACTCCACCACCAACAGTTTAAGAAGGCTCCCTTCTCTCCACACCCTCACCAGCATTTCTTGTTTTTGGCCTTTTTAATACAGGTCATTCTCACTGGTGTGTGTGGTGGTTTATAATATTATTATTAATTTTTTTTTTAAGTAAGGCCCGAGGTTTTAGCATTTGTCATTTCCAGAGAAAGTTTTTCAATTCATGGGTATGGCTCAAGAGAAATCTATTTAGGAAAAGTAATGTATAAGAAGGATTATATTTATTTTGAGAAGCTATCATTGAACCCAAAAAATAAAAGGTTATTACATATGCATATTACTTGTCTGGGGATCTTCTTAGTGAGAAAGCGAAGGGATTCATAAAATTAAAGAAAACATTAACAGGGGTTTCAGACACAGACACTAAAAAATGCCATACCTCTTTCTGTTCTTATGAAGAACTTCTTTCTGGCTTCTTTGAAACCAAACAAATATCAAAACCCTTTATTCTTCTTTCCAAAACTTGTCTATATCCTGCTTTCTGAGTACCATGATGAATGCAAATTGGGGGAAATGCTGTGTTACCATGGCGAACAATTAAATAAAAATAGGACTACCATGAGATAGATTCCTTATTTCCCTGATGTAGTCTCTTTCTTTTATAAATAAATTATGACATCCTCAGAAAGTGTTTATTATGGAGTTTTAAATAAGTTTGTCATTTCATGTCTAGAGAACTACATTTTGACTTTAAGAACAATAAAGTTCTTATGGATTAGCTATAACTGATCCTGAAATTATAGAAAAAGCTAAGCACTTAATGTTTTACTTGGTAATTTTGGCTCAAAATCTTTTTTTATTGGTAAGTAAATGATTCTTGAAGTATTGAGTAAACAATTGAATAACAATAATTGAGGAGAAACACCCAACAAGTTGTCTTCTGTTGATGTTGATATATCATTGCTTAGAAATTTTTATACACTCACACCAAACAAAACTGTATTGTCGACTTCAACGTAATTCACAGAAACACATTGCTTTTCTGTCTTTTCTTCTTTTATTTTTGAGGAGCTATTAAATTTAAATGGTACATTAGTATTAAAGCAATGTTTAAATGCATTTTTTACTCTCTATTCTCTTTCTTTGATTGCAAAGTACATTGCTCACATCACAAATTAATGCTGGGAAATTAAAATTTACCCCAATAGGTGTTCTCAGTGATGACTTTAATAAACTAGACCCTTGTTTATTCTGTGTGTGGCCACTTTGGTTATTAGTAAGGGTTACACTGAACGCCTTTTCCCAGATTTATGAGACTTGGCAAAAATCTTGAGAAAACAGAGCCCAGCTTCTCTCAGTAGAAAACATTATTAGATACTAAATAAACATTAATTTAGGTAAACTGGTACTACTCAGCCCAACAGGAACATGCTCTTATTTAGCTTGCACTGTGATGGGTGAAAGAGTACGTGGGGGGGAAATTGCTTTATAGAAATCTCACAGAAGGTCCATGAAGTAACAGCTGAGACTTTGTTCTTAGAAAACCTTTAAGCTCATTTGTGAAGGGCAGTGCTTCTTCGCCAAGAAGGCATGCATCACGTTGTACTCCCAGAGGAGAAAGATCAGGAGAACACTCAGTCATTTTAAAATTAGCACAGAGCCTCAGTAGCATATGATAACTTTCTCTACATTCCAACAAAAGAGCACACTATGTGGTTAACACATGGTTCTTATATAATTTATTGATTCTTGGTAGCATTGATTTTTTTTTTAATTTGAAACTTGTCTTTATTTTATTTTTTTTATTGTTATTTATGTCTTTTACATTTTGTATTCCCCTTGGGCAGCCCACCACCAATTCACCCGTGATCCCTCTCCATGGTCCCCTGTATTCTCCTCTCTTCCATTTTGTGCCCTTATCCTCCCCTCCTCCCCCGCCCTCCACCACTGAGTGTCTCTCTCCCACCCGGCCTCCCTATAGTCCTGTTATAAGTGAAACCATTCGATATTTTTCTTTTTCTTTCTAGCTTGTTTCACTGAGTATGATTCACTCTAATTCCATCCATGTCGCTGCAAATTGCATGTGTTTATCTTCTTTCCATGCTGAATAGTATTCCATTGTGTATATGTACCACATCTTCTGGATCCAATCATCTATTTTTGGACATCTGGGTTGCTTCCATACCTTTGCTATTGTGAATAGTGCCGCAGTGAACATACGGGTGCATGTATCCTTTCAGATTAGTGTTTTTGTGTCCTTTGGGTAAATTCCCAAAAGTGGTATTGCTGGGTCGTATGGGAGCTCCATGTTTAGGAGTTTGAGGAATCGCCATACAGCTTTCCATAGTGGTTGGACCAGTTCACATTCCCACCAGCAGTGTAGAAGAGTTCCTTTTTCTCCACATCCTTTCCAGCATTTGTTGTTGCCTGTATTTTTA
>PVIJ01005412.1:5548-50144 GCA_004024925.1 Scalopus aquaticus
GAGAAGCCCGGGGCGGGTCTCTGCAGGAGTCAGGGAGGGGAGGCCTCTCGGGAGGCTGTGGGGTTGGCGCCGCCCCAGGGCTGATGCAGGAGCATCTCCCGGGACAATGCCCCAGGCGAGGCGGGGACGCTTTGTCACCCCATGATGCGCCTTCACTGGGACCGAATGAGGTGGGAGGCAGGAGTATGAAGTACCCGGAAAAGGTGAAGGAGGCCGAGGGCTGGCATGGCGTTGAGGGGGAAGGGGGCACTCTGTCCCTGCACGAGGTGGGGGTGGCCAGAGGAGAGGGTGTCTCGCTCCAGGCCGCGGCTCCCTCCATCCTGGCTTTGGCCCCTGAGGGCAGCTTCTGTGGACAGCAAGGTCCAGGAGGCAGCAATAGGGACTTCCCCTGGGGACAGGGGTGGCGGTGAGTCCAGGCCCAGGTCCCCCAGGTGGGGAGCCCTGGATATGGACACTGGCCAGGGAGGGGTCCCCACAGCCCATGCCGAACCCCTAGATGCGGGCAGCAGAGGTAGCTGCCATTCCCTTGTGCCCAGGGCTGGAGACATTCTGGACACAGGCAACACCGAGGTGAAATCTGCGACTAGATGTTTGATTTCCTTATTCCATTCCCGACTTGTTGTAGAGATCATTTTGTTCATTATTAGAAAGTGCAACTATTGCTCCAAATCAACAAGCCACATGTTTGCATCCTCTTAGACACCTGAATCTCTTCCTTGCCCAGTAGAAACATGAAAGATCAGCTTTGGATGTCAAAATCACCGGGAAGTTTAGCTCTGTCAGTCAGCTCCCCCAGCCTGAGTGAGCCGAATAGACTGTTCTTTTTGGAGACACACCAGGAGCCCTCACGATCGTGCCTGACCCCAGGGCGTCGGCCCTCCTGGGGGCCTGAGACCACTTTTCTTTGTGGGTGTTTTCTTTGCCTCAGAAACCTATCACAGACACTGGCCCTCTACCCTGCGAAGCCACTTTCTGAATTCTGAACTCGGGGATCCCTCCCCCCATCTCAGCCACACAGCTCAGGTCAGCCATCCTGGCAAATGCAGAGCTGTCAGTCAAGCTTACCTGCTGGTTCAGAGCCTTGGACAGACTCATTTGTTGTTTCCTGGGTTCTTATCGGCCCAGTGGGGTGGTGACACGAAGTTCCTGTGCTCATCTGCCCATCACCGAGATGCTCTGGGGCTCCGGGGAGGGCGTCACCTAGATCACATCGGAGAGATGTAATACGTTCCCCTCCCTGCTCCATGGACCGCTTTTCCCTTTATAAATAACCATCACTAGCCCGTTTCCCACCACCACCCTCAGACATAGAGGACTCTCTCTCCAAATAGATTTTTTATATACTTTGCACTTTTTAGCGAGACTTTTATATTTGCTGGCAATTTGTCTTCTTCCAAATGTATGTTTATTAAAATAGTTGTGAATTTTGTATAAATGTATTATTCATGCATTTAAAAATATATAAAACCTGCACCAACCAAGACCAAAAAGCTAGAAATAATGAGCACTGGGGACAGAAGCACCAGCTCATGCATGGACACGCACGAGAAGGTTCCTGTATCACCCGCGGAGCGCGGCGCCTGGCGCCCCTGGAGTTGGTGCTGTTCCAGCGTCCTGGCCGGTGTCGTTACTGTCCTTTGCTCGATTCTTTCCTGACTTACTTCCGTTCCTTTCTTCACTCTGTTTTCTACACTGCGTCACTCCCACATACAACTACTACTCACTTTCTTGCTCTCTTTTCTTAAGAATGACATTTACAACATCCTATCCTTGACACACCACAGGCCCCGTCTTTGGACTTAATACACAGGACCCAGCCCTCATTCCTTCTCAGGCCCACCGAATTTCTGACTCACAATCACTGCCGTTGGTTCTGCCCCTTAATTCTCGTTCACAATGACAGTGAGATTTACTCTCTCGGATTCATGTTCCAAGAGCTCATCATCTTAATCGTCGTCTCTACCCAGCAGTAAACGTGGGTCTCACCTTGGGCTGGTTAATTAGGAACCCACAGAGCACATCAGGGCCCGGCTGCTCTGTTGCTCCATCTCCTCCTGCATCTCTGCCCCAGGCTGCACCCCCACCCAGGAGCCCAGTCACCTGACCTCTGATGGGCTTTCCTTTGGGGAGGTGAAAAACGAGTTTCTATCAGGTCGTAATTACCTTGTACACAACTTAATTGGGGCTTCGCCTCTGTGTCTTCAAGTTCTTCGTAGGGTAGGAAGTTGTCCTCAAGCTCTGAGAAGAGGAAGGAAAAGGCCATCAGAGATTTTGGTGGTCACTAGGGGCTGCCTCAGTTACACATCCTGGCACACCCTGGACACTGCTAGTTCAGCAGGAACCTTCCACCCTCAGGGAACCCTGTCCTGGTGGAGCATCCCCTGTGTGGTGGGGGAGGATCAGGTGTGAGACATTTCAGCACAGGAGTCCTGGAAATGATGGAGGAGATATAAGCAAAATAAGATCAGAACTAGACCCACACAAGGAAGTGGGGGTAGAAGAAATCATCATAACCATTAGCACAATCCCTAAGTGCCAGCTCCTAAGTTACAAAGCATAGGTAGGGCTTTGTAGGAGCTAGATGGCCGCTTCTAGGGCCAAAGATATGGAAATTGAGCCCATTGTAGAATCTCCTGGTCTCTTCCCTAATTCTAGCTAGCCAGTAAACAGAGAGCTATCCTCGAGGTGAGCCCCTCCCAACTGAAAGAGAGCTATATCAGTGCCATCCCGGCAAGAACTCGGGGCAGCCATTGCTCTGCCCACCTGTGCCTATGCAGGTGCTTTCCTTTACCAACTCCGTCCCTCTGCAGGGCAGCGGCCTGCCTGCCTGCCTGCCTGTTACCTGCACCATGCAGGCCTCTCTTAGCAAACCTGCCCCTCAGCAGGGCAGCTCTTTCTGCCCACTTGGGTCTGTACAAGTGTCCTTTACTTCCTTGCCCTAATAAACCTGTTCTTTAAGTATAACTGAGTCTCTGTCCCGTGGAGAAACTCGCCGCGTGCCGCCGAAGGGAGCTCTGGGGAAACCTTTCCCAGAGTGAACCCAAGACCCCGCCCTGCTCTCAAATCCATCAACTCTAAAACATCATAAACAACCCAAGTGATATGAGTGCCAGGGCCCCAGGGACAGAGCCCCTGCAATCCACAGGGTGAGCCTCTTCCCCTGAGACGTGGACCGTGGTGGTAATTGCTATGCTTGGGGACCTCTGGATTACAAATATAATGTCAGCTTGAAATCTCTGACTAGGGATTTGACTTTCTTCATTCTCTTCCCTGACTAGATATGTCATAGCATGGAAATGAGAGCTCTTATTTTAATAAAGCTTACGATTTTCACAAATGAACACATCCCATTGTTTGTACTGCCAGTCTTTACTTTTTCTCCACTTAAGACTCTCTTATTCCTTCTGTAGTTCTCAAATTATAAACTTCAAATTCCTTAGCACAGGGTATCAGGTCCTCCAAAATTCCCTCCAACTTTTTGTTCCAAAATTAGTTTCAAAACACACCCTCTCAAGATCTGTTTTTCTGATTTCCAGACCCCACATTCTGCAAGTCACACTCTGTTGTGGGCTCCCCAGTCCCCCTTGTTCTCAGGATTTTTCCTGATACACAAAGTTTCTGCTGGTCAAGCTAAAATGTAGAGTCAGGCCGGGGCCTCTCACCAAGACAAACATCTTGGTATAAGGAGATCTGCTGAAAACAACAGGCAGACATTATGGCCAGATCAGCATAACCAGTTACACCGCCTGGACAGGGAGTTAAGTGTCACAAGGAACTAGACAGAGGAGGTTTGGCTCAGCAGCAACTCTGGCGCTCCCTCTGCCCCTCAGGCAACTGACCCTATTCACTCCCCCTAGCTTGTGCCAGAAAATCCACACCCCTACTACACAGATTTCTCCACACCTTCCTCCCCATACTTGCCCACCATCCCTGAATCTGACCCCCTCAGTAAATGTGAGGGAGTCCCGGAAAAGGGAGGCTGTATCTCTAGAGATGGAGCCCCTTTAGGTCTCTCTCTCTCACTACTGGGGCTTTGAGTCGTTTTTCCATCATCCTGCGCCATTTCCAATGCTGCAACCATGCCAAACTACACTCCGTAGCTTTCCAGACAAGGTGCATGCTTGGTTTCTCTGCCGACTTCTCCAATCATTGTTTCGAGAAAAAGTTGGCATGGAAGTTTATTGAATGAAGAATACAATACAAAGAAAGTCTTTTCATCTTTGAGCATGTCTGCCGGTACCAGAGAGGGTGTCCTCTTTCCAACAACAGGGCAAAGTTCATATCTTCCCCCCAAAACGTAGAGCCTCAAGTCCTCAGAACCAAATTTAGGTTCTGATGGAGCGATCATTTGTGGGATTACTTGGATAGCACCTGTCACCCCCATTATGTGTCTGTTCCGTGAGGACACTGCCAGGTTTCCTGTTCTCTCTGGGCCTTTGGCAATGCCATTACTCCATAAAACGATTGTCAAATATTCATGAAGAGTGAATGCATAAGTCAGTACATGGAATGAACTTTTCCCCCAAATTCACTGAATTACCTTTTTGGAAGTCGCTGTGAATCCCAAGTAAATCAGGGTAGGCCTTCAAGTTGGCCTTGCTGAACGCCATATCTATCACATGCTCACCAAACTTCTTCTCCAGTTCACCGAGCAAATCGTACATCACTCTCTCCACTGGGACCAGGTTTTCACAAGCTCCTAGAAATTCCTTAAAATATGGAATGCAGAATTATGCAGCTAAGGGTTTATGCTTCTAGGAGATCCAATCACAAATAGGCCTTTCATGCTCTTGTGAAGTGTTACAATGTTACATGTTATTATGTGGTCTCAACATACCTAAGATGCTCTGTACCCACATAGCACCCCCATTTCCAGTTCTGCCCATCTCATCATCCTGCCCCTCTACCAACATTTACTGCAGAAAAGACAGTGCTTTCTGAGATGCTGTTTCTCCTACCACCTACTAACTTAGAGGATGGTGAAGGTCCCCCCTTTAGACTGTTTGATGCACCCTGAGGTGTGGGATAATGTCAGGAGGACGTTCCCCTCACTTACCTCATACTTCTGCTCAGAGATGTAACCACGGTCACGGGCACTCATCAGGAAAGGAAATGGCTTTGTTATTGCACTTGCAATCTCCACCTTATTTTTTCTGAAAAGTGTGAAAAGGAACTCATACAACTGTTCCTCTGGGGTCTGTTCCTCTGGGCTCTGGTCATCTGTGGACATCCTGGGAGACAAAGCACATTGAAAAACAGGCACTGAGATTCTGGAGGCCTGCAGTGGCTGCGTAACCAGTGGCTGAAGCCAAAGGCTGTTACAGGTGGTGCCCCCTGGAAGGGGTTGCTGGTGAGGATGGAGAGCCCCAGGGAAAATGAGAACAAAGTACCACATTTTGGGGTGGAGACTCTGATAAGAAATATAAAGGACTGCAGAAGCAGCACCCAGCATTCAGTGTTCAGGATTCAGATTTGAGCATTCGGTGTTTGGGATTCAGCGTTTTCAGATCTTCAGCAATTCCAGGGTCAGCGATTTCTGCCCCCATTGCGCCGATCTTCCAGAAGGCCGTTGCGGGCCTCCAAAGGACGTGGAGAGGCTTCCAGCAGCCAACCTCAGAGAGGAAATGTTCAGAGGCTTTGCAGGTAGCCGAGCAACTGAAACTGTTCCCAGTTTTGCTGCTGCTGCAGCCTGGCAGGGAAGGTGAAGACCTGGAGTCAGGCACCTCGCTGAGCTGCATGAGTGTGGCCTTTTGTGGGGTCGCTCAGCTGCTGCAGCTGCTGTCATGAGTGTCGCTTTTCTGGAGCTGCGCTGGGGCATCTCGGCAGCCCCAGGAGCACTCCTGTTGTGTCTTCTGCTGTCTGGTGAATAAGAACCCGCCTATAGTCTGGCTGCCGTGTGCTCCAGGTCTGCAGTGGCGGGAAGACGCCATTTTGGGAGTGTGGCTTATTGCTTGGGAGAGGAGCTCTGCATCCTCAGTGGTGGGAAGATGCCAACACTCTTTGGAGTGTTTGTGTTTAGGACTAAAAACACTGGACACTGCTTCAGGTGCAGTAAACTGCCATTTTTGGCCTCGCTAACTCTCTGTTTTTCCCTAGTTTGGTAAATAAATTCCATTATTGCTGTTCTCTGAATCTGAGTAGTCTTGCAATTGTGTGTGTGGGTGAAGAACTCAGACAGTGACCAATAAACTATTTGGGCAGTGTCCTTGGCCCGTTTTAGTGCCCCTTCCTGCCCTGTATCAGCTGGAAGATTCTAGACACATACTGGAGAGCCAGTATATGAGTGTGACACAGTACTCTTATGGAAGAAAAATAATAAATGGAATTCATTTACTTAAAGAATAAAAAACAGTGCAGGAGAAGAAATCATTGAGTTTGAAAAAGGGCAGCACACAGAATTAAAAGTGTTCACCCCATCCTAATCGAAGCTACTCTAGAGAATTTCACCCGTACCTTCTAGAGAAAACTGAATTTTAAAATGTTAACATCTTTATAGGAACTGATATGATACTGTGATGGTTTATCTTATGCGTCAACTTGAAGGGTGTTTCGGGATGAGATTAACATTCAAATCGGTGAACTTGAGTAAGCAGCCTACCTTCCCCAATTTGGGTGGGTCTTGTCCAATCAGTTTAAGGCCTGAAAAGAACAAAAATTGATCTCTCTGAGTAAAAAGGAATTCTCCAATAGTCAGCTCCCAGACGGGCACTGCCCCATTGGCTCTGTTAGGTCTCAGCCTACTGACCCACACTGTAGATTTTGTATTTGCCAGTCTCCATAACTGTGTGAGTCAATAAACAGATAGATAGGTAAGACAGGTAGGTAGGTAGGTAGGTAGATAGGTAGGTAGATAGACAGAAAAATAGAGTTATATACTGCACAACAATATTTTAGTCAACAATGATGGTCTCTATATACAGCCTAGGTGTATAGTAGGCTCTATCAACTGTTTATGTAAATGTACTCTAGAACATTCTCTGAATGACAAAGTCATCTACTAGCACATTTCTCAGAACACATATCTATTGCTAAGCAACAGAGGACTTTGTGCACATGCACACACACACACACACACACACACACACACACACACACACACACATACACCCTCTCGGTTGTGTTTCGCTAAAGAGTCCTGACAGATTTTTTTAAAGGTTACAGCCAAAACAATAAAATATTATAAGCTATTCTAGTAACAAGTAGAAATCTCAGGAATATGTGAAAGAGATAATTTCTCTCATCTGTAACTGCAGAGACAGGAATGGCTATCATAAAATCAGTTCAAAAACACCGTGGTAAGTTTTCAACCAGCAATAGTCACGAGAATATTAATACAGAGATCCTGTGTGAATATTCACAACTAGGACACATTCTATATCTACACCTGCCTGTGGAAGTGTTACAGATATGGAGACCAGAAGATTTCTATGTTTCATTAAGACCCTGCCTAGGAAAAGTAACTCCTACACTCAAGCAGCTCTGTAATTCTGATTCTTCCTGGACAAATCTTTCCTCCACTGATAATGTCTTGTTAAACTTCTCTGCATTTCTAAAAGGTGTAAAGACTTGTAGGATTTTTTTGTTTACCCCACCATAAGAAGATCACTGGGACTTCCCATTCTCCAAATATACATCCAGATAGAATAAAATCCATTCCTCATTGAGTGCTTACAAAAAGGATTCTGCTTAAGAGTTAACTGAAAGCATATTTTTTTTCCTGTCACTAGAGAGTAAAAGGATTAAAGTAGCAATGACAAGGAGATGAGGAATAAATGAGAAATTTAAATCAAAGTCTCAAAGAGATAGACTGGTCAGAGTGTTAACTGTTGTCGTTAACAGGGACTACCCCAGGAATCAGAGAAACTCCCACACAGAACATTTGCCCACACAGAACATTTGCATCCAGGCCAGAAATTAGAGGTCTCTCAAGAAAATATTAGTAACTCAGAAAAAGGGTTTCACTTTTAGGCATTTGGAATTTCCCCAATGAAGTTCATAGGTTTTAAAGTCCATCTCATTAAATGGAGATCAGCCACCTGCACCAGGCCATTAGAGTCATAGGCGAGTAGGAATGCCTCAGTGTTAAGTCTGATGACTTGCTGGAGGCTTAGTGTAGATGCACATGAAATCAGTCTTAGAATGGACTCCAACTTACTGTGGGTTTTAATTCCAAGATCCCCACCGGGCACACACAGTGATGAGTCAGGAAAAAACCCCTTGTGCTTCTTGCAGATATGGGAGTATAGGGTGGAGAAGAAAACTTTTGGAAACAGCCCAGAGCATTCCCCATAATAAGCTCCACAGGCCTATTCCTCAGGAAAAAAAGACACTTTACCCAAGTTTTATCTAACTTGGGGAAGGGCAATTACTAAAATCCAGCACCTCTGGCCTTCCTGTGTCATCTAAATGGGGTAGGGGAGAAGGAAATAGCCAAAAAATAATAATAATTAAAAAAATAAAAACTCAAAGTTGGGGGCAGGGAGAAGAAGGAAAAGGAAACAAAACAACAGAACACAATATCCAAGCATGCTGGAACAATCTCAGAAGGTGTAAGTTAAATATCAGAAAGAGAAAAATGAGAAATGAGAACAGGAGAACTATTGGAAGTAAATAATAACAGGAAAGAATCTTCAAAAGTTAGTAACAGACTCAGGAATATCAACAAATGCCAAACTGGATAGATACCAAATATTTATATAAGTCATTTCCTATTCAAGCCACACAAAAAGATGCTGAAAATAGCCAGAATAGAACAGAAGATGTGGGGAGAAATTTACCCATGGAAGGGCAAGAATAAAAATTATAACAGGTTTCTCATCAGAAACCATGCTAGTAAAGAAAGATTTATTAGTAAAGCTAGTAAAGAAAGTGGAAAGAAACCATGCTATATATATGGTTTATATATATATATCAAAATATATGAAGCAATAAAAGAAAAAAAACACCAATACAAACTTTTGTATCTTTTGAAAGTAACTTTCAAAGTGAAGGAGAAATAAAGATTTTCTCAAGCAAAAGCTAGAATAAATAATTGCCAGGAGATTTATCCTGCAGAAGAAAATTGACATAAGTGAGAAATTCAGACCTACATAAAGAAAGGAAAAACATCAGGGAAGGAACACATGTAGTTATTTTTTTTTTCCTGTTCTAAAGTGATCTAAGAGATAGCTGTTTGTTCAAAATAATAATAGCAAGGTGTGATTATAGTGTAAAGATAAGCAACATGACTGACAGCAATGTTTGTAAGGACAGGAGAATGGTATTTATGACATTTCGTTATACATTATTATCCATGATAAAACTTAAAGCAAATGTAAAAAAATCAAGCGGTAATAAGCAAAATTAAAAAAAAAAGTAAATTTAAAAATAGCAAAATGAATATAACCAGTTGTAAAAATATATTGTAACTTCTAGGGAAGCCACAAAAAATGTTTTAAAAGAAGTATAATTAATAAGCTAAGATTGAAGATAAAATGGAAACACGAAATGCTCGTGAGGAAGACAGAAAAAGGAAGAGAAAAAACAGAAACAAAGCCAAGCACAATGAATAGAAAATAGTTACAAACATGGTAGATATTACTCCAGCTACATGAATAATCATTTTAAATGTGAATGTTCTAAATATGCCATTTAAGAGAGATTGAGAGAATTTTTTAAAAATCCAATTATATGATGTCTATAATAAAGCCACTTTAAATGCAAAAACAGGTTAAAAATAAAGGGATGGAGAAAGATATACAATGCCAACATTACTTGAAGGAAAATTATAATAGATATATTAATTTCAGACAAAGCAGACTTCAGAACAGGGAAAACCCTCATGGAGAAAGAGGGATATTATATAATGATACGATTTCTCCAGGAAGACAGCGCAATCCTTCATGTGTATACAGCTAGCAAGTGAGCTTCAAGGAAACAAAACTGATAGAAATACAAGGAGAAACAAAGAAATCCACTAATATTGTTGAAGATGTCAACCCCCTATTTTAGTAACTGATAGATCAATCAGATAAAAAAAAATCAGTAAGAAGACAGTTGATCTGAACAGTACCATCAGTCAATTTAATCTAATTGACTTTTATAGAATATTTCATTCACAGCAACAAAATATACATATCCTTCACAGTCACAAGGAATATTTACCAAAATATGCTATATTTTGGACTATCAAGCATACTCTAACAAATTTAAAAGAACATGTTATTTGAAAAATAAGTTCTCAGACCATAATGGAATTAAAATAGAAATAACAAAAAGATAGTTGGAAAGTCCTAAAACACTTGGAAATTAAACTGCACACTTTAGGAACAAAGAAGAAATCGCAAGAGAAATTTTAAAGTATTTTGAACCAAATCAAAATAAAAACACAATTTACCAAAATGTATGGAATTCAGCAAAAGCAGTGCTTAGAGGGGTATGAACAATTTTAAAATACATATGTTTGAAAGGAAAAAACCTAAATAAATAATCTAAGCTTCCACCTAAGAAAACTGGGGGAAAAAGAGAGAAATTTTAGTTTTGTGCAAGCAGAAGGAAAGAAATTATAAAAATTGGGGTAGAGATAAATAAATAATCTAAGCTTCCACCTAATAAAACTGGGGGGAAAAGAGAGAAATTTTAGTTTTGTGCAAGCAGAGGAAAGAAATTATAAAAATTAGGGTAGAGATCCATGAAACTGAAAACAGGAAAAATTAGAGAAAATCAATGAAACCCCTAACTGATTTTTTTAAGATTTATTTTATTTATTTATGCATACAAGAACTGGGGTGCAGGCCAGAGGTGCGGGGGAGTGAGAGGATTCACCAGAGACAGAGTGGGGAGCAGAACAGGCAGACTGACTGAAATACATTGCTGAGGGGAGCAGCAGGGGAGAGAGGAGAGGTCTGCTGCGCCATGTGGGTCAGCTCCCTGGCTGGGGATGGATCTTAGGCCGCAGTGGCTGTCCATAGCTTGATAATGATGAGTCCTTAACCCCTATGCCACCAGGGGGACCACTTATCAGAACCTTTTTTTTAAGCCCCATTTATGCAATGGCAGGTATTAAAATCTTTGTTACTTTTTATGGCTGAGTAATGTTCCTTTGTATGTATACACACATTTTGTTTACTTATCTGTTGATGGACACTTAGGTAGTTGTGAATAATGCTGATATAAACACTGATGTACAAATATCTGTTATATCCCTGCTTTCTCTTGGATTTATACCTAGGAGTGAAATTTCTAGCTCATGTGTTCATTCTACTTTTTAAAAAAGATTTATTGTGCATACAAGCTGTGGTGTAGACCAGAGGTGTGGGGGGATGAGAGGATTCACCAGAGACAGAGTGGGGAGCAGAACAGGCAGACTGACCAAAATACATTGCTGAGGGGAGCAGCGGGGGAGAGAGGAGAGGTCTGCTGCGCCATGTGGGTCAGCTCCTTGGCCAGGGATCGAACTCCTGTTACAGTAGCTGGTGATAGCCTGATGAGACTTTAACCCCTGTGCCACCAGGGAGTCTCCACCTCAAACTGATTTTTGGGAAATCAGAAAGTAGGAGCAACACCTGCTAACTAACCCCTTTTATGAAGTCAGCCACTTCTTAGCACCTTCCTTTTCCTGCTTGGAGACCAAGCACTGGCTGCAGTTCAAGTCCACGGGTACATCTTCCCATCTCCTGTGGCCAGGATACTCCCTGCTGCCAGGAGCAATGGTGCTGGGTGCCCAGGTACCACCTGGCTGAAGCAGTAGCAAAGCCAATGCCTTCTTGGGGCCCAGCCAGCACCAGAAATCTGGACAGAGGGTGTTTCCATGCGCATTTTCATTGCCTAAATTTTTTTAAACAATTTATTTATTTATATATTTTTTACACTGTTCTTTTTTTTTTTTTTTTTTTTTACAATGTTTGCTGTCTTCTCTCAGGTGTACGTTGGTGGTTTTGTCTTGTATTTTTAAAAGGCAAATTTCCACCCTTCTCTAGCCAGATGTGTGCCACCTACTAAAATACTAACAAGGCCTCTCCCCACCTGCCTGCACTTGCCCCGTTAAAGGACACCCCTAGTTTCACTTCCTCCCATCAAGTGTTCAGAGAGCGCAGCACCCCTCAGAGCTGCTCTGACCAATCTGGTATCCAGCTCCCCAGAAACGGGAAAAACTTGGCAATAGGCATTGGATTCGGATGTTAATTATTTGAAAATGCCCTTTTCTGGACAAAGTTTTTGGGGGTTGGGAGAAGAGGAAGAAGAGCGGGCTGTTTGGATGATTTAGAGGGTGGGGCATTCACCCACCCCTGGGCCGGGCAGTTCCAGCACTCACGAGCCTTCTAGGACTTGGCGATGCCCCACAGGCTAATCCACCGCGATTTTAAAAAAACCCGATCCCCTCATTATTTATATATGATCCTGTTCTGTTGTGTACCTGTGGGATGAGGCTGGGCACACAGAAATAACAAACGGAGACACCAACCTGACAGGAGATGAAGGGCAAGGTCGAGAGCTGGGGACCGAGGCGTGGTCGCGATCGCTGTGTCCACCGCTGTCTTCTGCTGGGCCAAAGAGCTGCCAAGGATCGCACTTGGTAAGGTCTGCACTTTCTCAGTGACTTCCCAGCGCTGGGAAAAGCAGCTGGAATTCATCCAGCTGTGCGCCGGCACTCACAGGGTGAAGGTAAAGCGAAATTGAAATTCCTGAGCAGCGCGCCTGCGCCAACCCACTCTTGAAGGCGGGTCCCAGAGGCAGCGAGAGGAGCAGGGTCCTGTCAGCGAGTTCCTCCAGCAAAAGAAAGAGGGTGATGTTTTTAACCCAAAAGTCCATTTGACTCCAACCAGTCAAAGTTGTTTGAGGAGGCAGGGAAGAAGCGATCACCATATTTGTCCCTTGATGAGGTAGCAGGGGAAGGAAGGGGACGTGCCAGACGTTCTGGGTCTTTGGAGCCTCCGGGCTGGCTGGGCGTGGTCGTCAATCTGCACGGAACCAGCTAAGCCCAGCGGTCAGGCTCAGGCTGGCGACAGCCCAACACACTGCAAGGTACAGAAGATGTTCTTCAAATTTCTGGAAAGGCCAGAAGGAACTAACCCAACTACTGCAACCAGAGAAGTCTAATGTGTAATTCTAAATTTTCTTGACTGTGTGGGCACTTTGCAAACGCAGATAGGAGCAATTAGGGGAAAACTGAGCTTCAGCTAGTCCCTGAAATCTCAAGGAGTGTGACAGGCTTCTCATTGGATGGGGAAAGGGTTTGAACGGAGGTCCCCTAGACCTTAACGGACAGTGCCACCCGGCTCACAAGCGCGTTCCATTTATGTTTGCACATAACATTGTCACGTATATCCCCCTCATTCTGCAAAGGATTTGAAGCAACTTACCAAAACACACTATATCAACGTGAAGTTGAGAGATCCAAAAATGAGAGCCAAGCACAAATAAAAGAATGAGCCCAGAGGACTAGAAACCCAGGTGGGGGCTTAGTCAGAGAGGGGAGCAGTAGTCAAGGCAAGGAGTCAAGGTCTAGGAGGGGAAGCCGGTGAGGACCAGGAAGACAGAAGCAAAGTCGTGTGTTTCCACAGTGTCGCCCTTTGCTGATGCCATTGGTCAGATGCGTGTTTCCATTTTGGAAAATTAGAATCTTGCAGGTGAGTGTACTAAGAGGTAGCACATCAGTGGTGGCTGGGCCTGGGGCTGGGAGGACCCAGGGGCGCTTTCTGGGATGATGGAAATGGCTTCAAGGTGGCTGTGACTCCAGTTGTTAAAACTCATCAGAATCATGGCGTGAGATCCCGGAATATCAGGCAGTATCCTCAGCAAAATTCTAGAACATGAGAACTACGGGATGACGCCAGAAGAGAGATTTCACATACTATGCCAAAATTAGCAGAGACGTAAGAAAATAAATAATTGGGCCTCCCTGGTGGCGCAACGGGTTAAGTGCAGCGCTGTGGAGCTGTCAGCAGCTGTGGTGCAAGTTCGATTCCCTGCTGGGGAGATTCCCACATGGCGGGGCAGACCTCTCCTGCCTCGCCCACGGCTCCCCTCAGCAGTATGTTTCAGTCAATCTGCCTGTTCTGCTCCCCACTCTGTCTCTAGTGGACTCTCTTTCTCTCTCTCCCCGCCCCACACCTCTGGTCTGCACTCCAGCTTGTACGCAAAAATAAATAACTTTAAAAAAAAAAGTAAAGAAATAATTAAAAAATAAAACTCATCAAACTGTACATGAATGTGTTTTATACCTCAATAAGGTGAAGCTAAAAAACACCACATGGCGTTTCAGGGGTCTCAGACCGTGGCTCGTGTGTGAAGTGACTATGCCTCCCCCATCACGTGGGGCCACCTGGAGTCCTAGATAGAAACTCTGCGTCTTTAATCACTCCTTCTTCCTGTTTATTGATTTCTGGCTGATTTGACATGCTGTTCCCACTCTTGCTTTCTTTTCCACAGAAAGCTGGAGGAGTCTTTCTCATGCAGGTTGGCCTTGAGTCAAGGCTTTTTGGCGCTAGAACTGCTTCTCGGCTTTTTTCTGTGGGGTTGAATGAAGGTGTCCTCTGACCTTCATTACACAGATTTCCATATTTAGGGATTTTCATGCCCCTATGTGCCAGAGTTCATTAGGATTCTTTAAAAGGGTTGTGGGTGCATTCCCCATCTCCCCTGGAGTAGTGGTTGTTCTAGAATCTTCTCCTGCCTCTACCTCTGCAAGGTTTCAATTTATATTCAGGTTCCTTTTTATTTCCATTTTCTTATTTTGTTCTCAATTTCGTCTGGACAAATTAGAGGCATTTCTGAGCTACCGCATTGCCCCTTTAGTTGTTTTTTGCTTTGTTTTGTTTTGCTTTGCTTTGCTTTCTAGAAGATGGGGTGATTTCTATAAATTTATTCAGTTGGTAACTGCTACTGCCATCACAATATAATTTTGGAACATTTTCATCTCTGTAAAGAGTACAGAGGGCCGACAATCGGGGTGCGGAGGGGGGCAGGCAAATGCTCGCTTCCCAGTTCTGTGGACACTGGGGCTGGACTTAGATTTTTTTTCCCTAAGCCCATTCATGATTATTACATTGAAATGAATCCCTAGCAGCAGAATTTGAAGCCCTCTCCAGGCTGGTCCCAAATGGCAGCAAGCCCCCACCCCCAAATGCCCTTAGTGAGGTGCAGGAGGGCGGGCCTGATTTCGGCTTCCTGCCCTGAGCTCCAGATAACTTTCACTTTTCTTTCCTCTGAAGCCCGGCCCCTCAGCGTCCGAGGCAAAGCCCTCACTTCCCGCCTCACGTAGCCGCTTCTCCCTACCTCGCCCAGTCTCTGGGGAGACATTCCGCTGACCCCTGGACCTGGAAAGGGCAGGAGAAGAGTCCAGGTGCGTCTTCATCCCAGCGGCTTTGCTCTGCCTTCTTGGGGACTAGGCATGTGGGGGTGATTTCCTGGTGGCAGCAGCAGTGTGGAAACGCAACTGCTTAAACTGTGAGTGTCTCTGTAACAGAGAGTTCTTCAAAGAAGTGGGGGGAGGGGGAGGAGGTAAACGGGGAAGGGGGAGGGAAACGGGGGTAGGGGTGGGACTTAATAGGAGACAGTATAAAAAGAGGACAGACCTGGGGACTGGGGGTAAGGAAGGAGACACCCAGCACGACTGTTTTTCCCCCTAAAGTCTAGCGGGTCATTGCGGCGAGATGAGATTCGCTCTTCACCCTCCTCATCCTGAGCCTGCACTTGGCCCCAAACAGGAGGCTGACTCATTCACTGTTCAGTGTGCAAGAGGTGGTTGGGAGCTGGTAGAAAAGTGAAAATAAGGGGGTACGTTTAATATCTTCACTGGGGAATCTTGAACTTTTTATATTTTTCCCTTAAGCCCATTCATGGTTATTACATTGAACTGAATCCCTAACAGCAGAATTTGAAACCCAAGGGAATATGTTTAGGGCATGTGACAGCGATTACTAAACTGGTCTCCAGAACATTGGACTTGTTTCCATTGCCACCAGGATTATGATGATGATGATGATGATGATTATCTTTTATCTTAGCCAACTTGATAGGCAAACATGTCTTTACGCTATTCTGCAAATAGTAAGTTATCAGGTTTTTAATACTTATTGCCCATTTGACTTAATCGCTTGTTTATATATTTTGCTTTTTATTCTGCATGCATATTTGCCTTTTTTTTAATCACAGGAAATTACAAGGGTTTTATTTATTTATTTTGTTATTTTTATTTGTGTCTTTTACGTTACTGTATATTTCCCATAGGTTTTCCACTGCATATTTGCCTTTTAAGACTCTTCTTTAAGAAGAGTCATACTTGAAGGCATACACTACAATGTTCATAAAAAGAGACTCTCCCAGTCCCCCAGAAGAGGCGGAAAGATAATAAAAATCTGAACAGTCCTCTATGAGGTGCAGTATTATGCACTGGGGAAATGGGTTTGGGTCAGAAAAGTTCTGCTTTGCCCCGAATAGTGACTTGTTTCATCTGCCTCATCCATCCTCGTGAGTCACAAGAAATGAAGAATGAGGACCGTAGCAGATGTTCTGCTCTTAAATGGCTGTTATAATTAATCATCCTGAATGTGACCCCAAAGCCCCTTCCTCTTCTTAGCAGGTATTCACTCTGACTTCTCTTCCTGTGCTGACATTTGCTGTGTCCTTCCCCATGTGTATCGTGGAGGTAGATTTCCCTCCCATCTGCTCTATCTTTGGGGATTTCTTCATGATTATAGACCCTCTCTGGGATCTTTTCTAGTGGATTATTCTTTTCACATATAATATATATACATACATGTTCATCCAGTTACACACATGTGTGTATATACCCACCTGTATCCATATGTGTGTATATATAATACTTTATATAATTATCTTTTCGGTCAAACTTACAATATTTAGAAGTGAGGAGAGACAGGGTTGCTCAAGCTGCCCTTGGGATTAAATCCCTACAAATTCATCATGAATTACAGCTCAATTCTCTCTTCAACACAAAACGAAGTTGAGAAAACTGGATCTAGGCTTGCTTTGTTGTTTCAAAATCTCTAGGTGGTTGAATTGTCTATTAGTGCTTCCCTTTTCCAGATCATTTGTTAAGAAGGTCATCGGTAAACTCTCTATCTAATATAATTTCTGATATTTTCTCACACCCTGTAAATGGTCACATTTTACTATGTTGCACAGGTGCAGAAAAGGCAGAAGTCTGTTGTGAGAGATGAAGTTGATACATTAAATCAATCAGTTGCACCTTTATAGTCACATCGTTCACATCCTTCAAGTTTTTATTTGCATTTGGCTTACTGATGTGACAAATACTGTAGGTGGTTTGCTAACATTTCTAAGTATCACCAGGTTTCCATCTTTCCACCTGTTCTGGGAGCATTGTAGTATATGGCTTATGCCGCGGTCCAATTTTGTTTGACTCAACTCAGTGTAGCCCTAGACCAGCAGCACTTATGACTACACACTGGAAACCAGGGAGTCAGAGTTTGTTTCTAATTCTACCACATCCAAGCTGCTCAACCTTGGATGAGTTGATCAACCTCTCTGTTCTTAGTGTCCTTGAATCTATAATTGGATGCAATTCCAGTAACCATCTCATAAAGGTTTTGTGAAAATTAAATAAGTTACATGTGAAATTTTTACCAAAAAAAAAAAATCTCACCAAAAATTTTTACCAGAAAATCTTATCTCCCCCAAATCTGGCATGTAAGAAGCACTCCATCAATGTTAGCACTTTTAAATGTCTGCCGTATGATTACTAGCAGCCTCTTTGGTATTTCAGCGCCATATTGTTGGTCACTTTCGTTCCCCATTATAGCTGGATGTTGTCCTTGCTTCCTGTACCCATGAGTCACTTAAACAAACATTGCTTTGCTAGCGGACACTCTTGGGACCAAAATACCTGTTTCTAGAAGACTGCTGCCTGCAGAGAGCAGGTCCCCAAGCTCCTCAGAGTCTTTGCTTCTCTTTCTTCTCGTGCCCCTTCCATAGGATCTTCGCCATGACCAGGGCCTTGGAAGATGCTCTTCGCCAGCTCTTTACATACAAGAAGCTGGAGATTGCCTACGCCATATCCAAGCCATTCCCCTTTGTCGAAAGCCTGCGAGACAACGCCTTCATCACGGACAACCTGTACAGGGTGAGTTGGGTTGGCTGCTTCCCAGGCCCCACCAAGAGCCCTGATTATTGAGGCCTATAATCAAACCCAAGCCCACAGTCCTCCTAGAGTTTGAAGGCCAGTCCCAAATGTTCATGATCAGAGAGAAAAGGGGTGGCTGGAGCTGCCATAATAATAACCACAACCCAGGGGCTTCAAACCACAGAAATTTATTCTCTTATAGTTCTGGATCCCAGAAGTCTAAAATTAGGTTGGTGGTAGGGTTGGTTCTTTCTAGAGGCTCGGAAGGAGAATTTGTTGTCTGACATTTTTCTATTTTCTGGTGGTGCCATCAACTTCACATACCTGGACTTGTAGAAGCATCACTTCAATCTTGGTCTCCACCTCGACATTGCCTTCTCCTTTGTGTTTTCTCCCTTTCTCTTCTTTGATAAGGACACTTCATTAGGATAAGCACCCACCCTACTCATGGATGATCTCAGAAGATTTTTATCTTAATTATAGCTACAGAGACCTTTTTCCCAAGGAAGGTCACATTCACAGATTTCAAGTGGACATGTCTTTGGGGGTAAGAAGGGACCGTTCAGCCCACTAAGGGCACCATGCCAGTTCCTAAGAGCTTGTCACAGTTAATCCAATGTTAATCCAATGTGAAGCAAGGGAGATGTGCTACACAGATAAAAATGACACTGTTTCCATAGCATTTCAGAGCTCAGGTCCGGGGAAGTGCCAGAAGTGATAAAGCATTTTTCCCAGCCTGGACCTGGCTGACTGTACCTCCGCTGCAGGTCACAGTTAGATGTCACTCCTTGGGAGATCTCCCTGACCCACTTACCTCTCAAGCCCCCCAAACTGCTCTCTCGTAGTAATCTGTGCTTTCCCTTGCGAACACTGCTCTCAGCAGTCATCAAGTATTCATTTCAGTTGGGTTTATTACTTAATACCCACCTTCTGTGGTTGGGGAGCATCATGCTGACCCCCCATTGCTGTGCACCCAAGGAGGAGCTCACCACCCTCAGGAGGTGCTCAGTCAGTATTCTGCAGCAATTCTCTGCTGCCATGTTTCTCCTTTAGGCTTCTCAGCAAGAGAAGCTTTTTGGATGGTTTCCCTTTCAAGTCATCTCAAGTCCAAGATAAAGAGAGAGAAGTTAGTGAGCAACCAACACAACTGCCAGTTGTGACCACCTTTAGCTCCATTGCCCGACAGTCCTGCCAAGAGCCTTACAGGATAAATTACACAGGAGCAGCCTCTCACTCCACTCCTCCCATAAAATTTCTCTCTTCCCTCAAAGATACCTAAAAACAACTTTCATGGGGCCTCCCTGGTGGCCTAAGGGTTAAATATCAGCACTGCCACAGCTACTGCTTGAGTTCAATCCCCAGCCAGGGAGCTTCCCACATGGCCCAGCAGACCTCTCCTGTCTCCCCTCTGCTCCCATCAGCAGTGTACTACAGTCGATCTGCCTGTTTTGCTCCCCACTTTTCTCTGGTGAATCCTCTCACCTCCCATACCTCTGACCTACACCCCAGTTCTTCTTCTTTTTTTTAAAAGATTGATTTATTTATGCATACAAGCTGGGGTGTAGGCCAGAGGTGTGTGTGGGGGGGTAAGAGGATTCACCAGAGACAGAGTGGGGAATAGAACAGGCAAATTGACTGAAGAACACTGCTGAGGGGAGCAGCGGGCAAGGCAGGAGAGGTCTGCCGTGCCATTTGGGAAGCTCCCTGGCCGGGGATCGAACTCATGCTGCAGTAGCTGCGGATAGCTTCATAGTGCTGCGCTTAACCCGTTGCGCCACCAGGGAGGCCTCACCCGAGTTCTCCTATGCGTAAAAAAAAAAGATATAAATAATACCAAAAATATTATAGGCCTCCCTGGTGGCGCAGTGGTTGAGCGCTGCGCTGCGGAGCTGTCGGCAGCACACGACGCGAGTTCGACGCCCAGCCAGGGAGAATCCCACATGGTGCGGCAGACCTCTCCTGCCTCGCCCGCTGCTCCCCTCAGCAGTGTATTTCTGATCTGCCTGTTCTGCTCCCCACTCTGTCTCTGGTGAACCCTCTCGCCGCCCCATGCCTCTGGCCTGTACCCCAGCTTGTATGTATAAATAAATAAATCTTTAAAAATATATATATATATATGATATATTAAATAAATAAATACTAATTTTTTTTAAAAGTCTCTTAAAGCAGGCTGATTTTAAAGAAGCCTAAAATATTTACTCCGGTGACTATTGGAATCCCACATCCCAATGCATGTGAAATTTCAAAAGTAAACACATAACTTCTCCACTTCAGGAAATTTGACCATACATTTTATGCAAATTGCTTCTTAAAAGACCAAAATAGCTTTCTAAAAACTTTGAAAACCACAGGTCTCATAATAGTAATAAACCTCCATTCCATTTTATCATCATTTGTGATGACCCTGTGTTCCATCTTGCAAGGAATCTCTGGACGCCTGTAGAAATCTGGTCCCGGTGTCCAGAGTGATCTACAACATTCTCGCCAAACTGGAGAAGTCATTTAACCTGTCACTTCTGGAGACGTTGTTCCACCCACTTCACCTGTATGAGTACCCCAACCTCATGGTGACTTTCAAGAGCTTCAAAAACGGTACTGGCTTCTTGGCTAGTGTTTGGGCCATAGAAGCGTGAGGCAGGGAGCTGTGCCAAAGCCTTGGGCTGGTTTTCAAGCCTGTGGACTATGCCCTTCCACTGCCCACTCTGGCTTTGGGAAGATAAGGACCAAGCTCTGTCATGGGGATTTGGGGGTGGGAAGAAAGTTGGGGTGGCCAGATCAGAGCATTTGAGGTATGGAAGCTGTAGCTGCAGAAATAAGCAGAAAGCAGAATATAAACCATGAGAAGAATGACTATTTTATCTTATTTGCTCCGGGGAGGTGCGATGTGTTTTTTTCTGAAAACAGGGCCAGCTATGACAATTGCAGCTCTGTATGTAATTGTCCTAATTCTGAAACCAAAATGAAGGACAATTAGATCCCAAGGTGTAAGTCAACTCCACATGTGTGAAACCACTTTGGCACCCAGGTCTGGTGCTGTTTTTAAAGCACAGAATGCCCAAATCAGATAAATAAAACAGGAAGAGGCCCTTGGACAATGATAAGGATCAGCGGTTCTCTGAACCTGGGCGAGAACAAGTGGTTCTGTGCCCCTCGTGCGCTTGGGAATCACATGTAAGGAAATCCCCTTTGCCAAAGAATTTGGAGGCTCCAGGGTCTGACCCCTGTTCTTTCTCCAACCCCAGTTGTCAGTTCCCACGGAGGCTGGAGCAGACCCGCAGCAATCCTTGACCTGGCTGACCCAGCAGCAGGGAGCTCCTGCCAGCCCCGGCTGCTGCCGCTGCCTGCACCCCAGGACCCCTCACCGAGCCTCCAACCCCAGCCGCCCACCGCCACCAAGCCTGAAATACCCAGGCTGCACAGCACTGAGATCCTGGGTGAAAGGCCTGGCCCCGCCAGTCCTGCCGCGGCTACCCCCAGCATCATCCAGGAAAGGAAGCTCACCCCAGGTGAGAAACGGGGTTCCCCTGCACCCGGCATCCCTGGCCTCGTGTGTTGTGACCAGGTCTTGGACGCTGGGGTCTGATATTTTTCTTGATCTGTTTTCCCCGCACCTGCCTACTGCACATAACCCTTTCCCAGGAGGATTGGGGTACCAGGGGCCTGGCTAAGTCACCCGCTCCCTGCCCTGGACAGCCCAGTGCCTGCCCTGGGGCTCTTACCACTCACTGCCCTGACGCCCTGTCTCTGTGGCCTGTAATGACTTTTCTTCCTCTCTTCAATGACCAAAGAAAACCTCACGTCCCAAGGAAATGATGGCGACACCCCAGGCCAGCCCGGAGCCGCTGCTGACACCACGCAAGGTAGTGTTTCGGGGGGGCTGACCCGCCTAGCTTCAGGAGGCCGCCGAGCCGGAGGGCTGTGGCAGGAACCAGGGGAAGAGAATTGGGGGTGACAAAGGAAAGGAAGCAGAGGGGCGCGCATGCACTGAAGGGGAACTGGCCGCGTGTCAGGAACGCCGCCAGCCGGGCTGAGACGTCCCGCAGCCCGGCCCAGCCCCCCGCAGCAGGCTGGCCCGGCCTTTCCCCGGTGTTTATACTGGATTCTAAGAGCATATTGTCCTTGTCGTTATTAGAAAAGACGATCCGGTGTCTAAAAGTCTGCTGCACCTGACGCGACTTCTAATGCCGGGTCCCCTGAGCCATCACAGGCAGGAGGCTATCATGCAGGGGAACCTGGCAAATAACTGGGTGCTCCCCAGTGGGACCCCGCAGCCGAGCCTGCAGTGCTAGAAGGGTCCTTCAGGTCCAAACCACGCTAATGCAAACCATCCAGAGGAGGCTGAGTGGTCCGGAATCTATTAACGATGGGAGAGTCCATTTTCTAGAATTTCAGAGATAGAAGCAACCACTGAGGACCGTTCCTAAAGCGGCAGGTAGCTCATGGGAAGGCGATGACTAGCACGGCCCGGTCCTACCCTCACTGGACTTGGGTCCGCACCGTCTGATTCGCTGGCCGGAATCGATTGTTCTCGCCCCTCCTCCCGCCGGTTCCCGTGCGCCGGTCCCAGGATCTAAGATTCCTGTTCGCCCTCTGCTCAGGGTCCAGGGGCAAACCGGCCCCCCGAATGAAGGATGAAGAAGCCGCTCCGGAGATGCCCAGCGCTCCCTCGAGCTCCGCGCCAGGTAAGCGTGACTTGGGCAACCTCGCTTGCCGCTCACCCAGCCCTCGGGGGTCTGACCAGGGGAGACCGGAGTTCCTGAATGGAGCACAAGGGAGCTGACCCTAGGGCGTAGACGTAGAGGGGCGCCGATATAGAGGGATAGGACCCCCCTAGTAGCCACGGGACCCAAACCCTGAACACCCCCACGGGGTCTGCAAAGGCAGAACATCACATGCCAGGAAGCGCTGCGGTGGGAGCCCCCAGAAGGGGCGAGAACCAGAGCTGGTCAGGAAGGTTGACGCAGTCGCTCTCCGAGACCTCTCCGGGAAGGCGCAGCTCAAAGCTACTCGGGCCAAACGCAAAGCGAACGAAAGCCTGTTTGAGCCTCTCGCTGAACAGCGGCCCCAGACTCGTAGGGTGCCCCCCAGCCCCGACCCTGGCCATGGGGGACTCCCACTCTCAACCCCACCCCTTCTATATTGTTTGACTTTTTAAGAATAGCTATTATGAGGGCCTCCCCGGTGGCGCAGCGGTTAAGCGCTGCGCTGTGGAGCTGTCGGCAGCTGCGACGCGAGTTCGAAGCCCGGCCAGGGAGAATCCCACATGGTGCGGCAGACCTCTCCTGCCTCGCCCGCTGCTCCCCTCAGCAGTGTATTTCTGATCTGCCTGTTCTGCTACCCGCTCCATCTCTGGTGAACCCTCTCGCCGCCCCACGCCTCTGGCCTGTACCCCAGCTTGTATGTATAAACAAAAAATAAATCTTTAAAAAAAAAAAAAAAAAAAAAAAAGAATAGTTATTATGAACATAATGTGAAAGGCAGCTACTTATTTAAAAGGTCTAATCACCGCTGACTGCTGCTTGTTCCCCTTTCTTAAGAAGCCAGAATTTGAGCTGAATCTCACAGCGTTGTGTAAATGAGAAGTTACCTGAAATGGGCCTTTATTTGTTCTGACTTCAAGCCCTCTGCCTTTCTTAGTGCAGCAAAAAAGAAAACCTTGTGTTTATTTGCCTTCAGCCCATGCTAGCCAGGTCAGCCTGCTTCTGCTTCCTCAACAGCCCTTGTGTCCAGAAATATGAGGCCCTTGGCCTCCTCCTCAGTTTCTCAAGGTGAAAAGAATCAGATAAAGCCTTTTAAGAATATCCATTCACAGGCATCTAGGCGATAACGCGTATTTTTCAGGTGGCGAAAGGTTCCCCTCCCTTGTGGCCGTCAGGATTCAGGTCCCACTCATTGTGCTCTCAGCCTCATTCCCTGGGGGGGAGGGTGGCCAGCAAGCACCCCAGTATTTCTCCTCTGTGGAGTAAGGGGACCCTCTCACGCAAGGTCAGACTGAACCCCTGGGGACAGTCACCCTGGTTCACTATGACCATCACGCTGGTCCCAGTAACTTGTGGATCAAATCAAGACAGAGCCAGGACCCTGCACCTGGCAGACCCCGCGCTGCGCCCTGCCCCCCTGGGTCTCCCTCGCACCCTCAGCCCATACTAGGTTCTGAGCTGAATTGTACTTTTTTCAGTGATACAAGAAGATTCTCCTGAACTAAATGACTCAGAAGAGTCCCAGGAGGCGCCCCCCAAAACTGACAAGAAAGGTAAGGGGTGCCTTTCTCCTCTAAATGTCAGGAGGGCGAACTTGGAGTCATTTTCTGCTTTTCTGATGAGTTTGTGTCCTAAGCACCTACTGGGTGGTTGTAGCTGCATCTGCAACTTCTTCTAAGGCCTTCATGACAATTAGTGGGAAACCAGAGGCCCCTGAAATATGCACCCATGCAACTGCCTGTGAGAAGCCACCAAGGTCTCCTATGTCCACAGCTGCTTAGAGAGCTAGTTGCACGCCTCTCCCTCCTTAACTAAAAGCTAATCCGCGAGAGGACAGGCGCAGCGGCTAAGCGCTGCGCTGTGGAGCTGCCGGCAGCGGCAACGCGAGTTCGACGCCCGGCCGGGGAGAATCCCACATGGCGCTGCAGACCTCTCCTGCCTCGCCCGCTGCTCCTCTCAGCAGTGTGTTTCTGATCTGCCTGTTCTTGCTCCCCACTCTGTCTCTGGTGAAGCCTCTCGCCGCCCCACGCCTCTGGCCTGTACCCCAGCTTGTATGTATAAATAAAAGATAAATAAATAAATAAATCTTAAAAAAAAAAAAAAAGACAAGGTGGAACATTCCACACCATCACCCAGCTCGTGGCGGAAGGCAGGTCGGTGTCCACCCCTTGCCAGTGACTGCCCCAGCCAGGCCTCTGCCCCCAATCTCCTTTGAGTCTTAACCACTCAGGTGAGACACTCACTTCCTCTTACTCACCATGGGCCTTTGACCTCCCCCCCCACACCCACAGAACCCAAGGCTGGTTTGGAGGCTGTAAGGGCATCACAAACCCCACCGTTACCCCACCCCTCCGTCCCTGTGGATAACGGGCCCATCCGACTCTCAAACCCATCACCTGCTCTTTCCCACTGACTTTTCCACGAAGAAGCCTTGCTAGTGGTTTGAAGACCAGAAGTTAAAACTGAAAGTTTGTTGACATAGGAGGTTGGCAGATGCACGTATAGGGTTGGCCAAGATTGTTCATGTCCTCTCTTTTTAGGAAAGAAGAGAAAAAGAAATGCTCGGTCAAGTTCAAGAAAGATACACCATAAAAAAAGCCAAGGTAAGATGAGAGCACGGAGGAGGCTGTTGGTGCAGGGGTGGGAAGTTCAATGTTATCTAAATGCAGTGGGAGACATTGATAAGATATGACCTGGGGGGCTCCCTGGTGGCCCAACGGGTTAAGCGCAGCACTGTGGCGTTGTCAGCAGCTGCAGCTCAAGTTCAATGCCTGGCAGGGGAGATTCCCACATGGCGCAGCAGACCTCTCCTGCCTTGTCCGCTGCTCCCCTCAGTAGTGAACTTCAGTCGATTTGCCTGTTCTGCTCCCTACTCTGTCTCTGGTGAATCCGCTCACCCCCCATACCTCTGGTCTACATCCCAGTTTGTATGCATAAATAAATAAATCTTAACACTCTGTGTGCCGATGCCCTTTAAATTTACCAGCCCTTGGGGCCGGCCATTTTCTGTGCCACCGCATGAGTGGTAGAAGCATTCAATAAAACACACACAACTCCTCAACTACTGGATATTAAAAAAACTGTAATATCTCTCATAAAACACCTTACACTTTCACCAAAACAATGTGTAAAGCTCCTAGACTGAGTACAATCAAAGAAATAGCTCCTAACAATTCCGAATAAATCCACCGTGGCATGAAAAACCGGAGACTAGATGAACACGTATTAATACATGAGCGGCCACCTGAGACTGGTGACAAAAACATGTACTACATGTGAGCGGACCACAAAGTGTTAAAAAAAAAGTTCTGACCTGGGAAGGACGTGATCCAATTTCAAGCCTGGCAAGACCATGTGTGGGGCTGTGTAAAGAAGCAGGACAACCCTCTGGGCGCCGATGTCATGCGGGTGACGGTCCCTGGATTAGCTCTGACAGTGGCGATGGCGGGAGACCCTGCACAGGCAGTCAGAGTCACGCAGACAAGAGTCAGGAAATAAGCCCCACTGCTCTGGGAACCCCCACATTTACGTGCATGATGTCTGCTGGTTGTACAGAAATTGAGGCCAGTTGGTGATTTTAGAGGGAAACAGAATGAGCTGAAAGGTGCACAGAAAAAGTTGGAGAGAGCAGTGAGCACGGGGCAGGGGGACCTCAAAGTGTAGGGGCTGGGCAGCAGAAGTCGGTCCCTAATGGGGGTGCGCGGGAACCAATGAAAACTAATCACAAACATGATCTGCCAGGGGCAGCCTCACCTGACCACGGAATCCAAGAGACGCTCCAAGTGGAGAATCAGGCAACTCCGGGGAAGGACGACTCGGCTGGGGGGTCGCAGGTGGTGACGCCGGGCCGGAAGGCAAGGAGGGCGCGTGCCCCGACGTCTAGCCCAGGAGGTGAGGCTGGGCGGTGGGGGTGGGCGCCGTCGGAGGGGCAGTGGTGGGGCGGTCTCTCAGAAGCAGGCAGGGCTTGAGTGGGCACGTAGAACGACCCCATCTGCCGAGAAAGACCGAACTGTAGAAGAGGGGCGGAGAGGAAACAAATCCCAACCCCATCTGAGGAGGTTTTGCAGCAGCATCTGTGTTCACAGGAAGTTGTGAGCTCACAGCTCTCAAACTTTTAATCTTAAGATTCCTTTACACCCATAAATTATGGGGGACCCCAAAGAATTTTATGTTGTATACACAAACACAAACATATGTATATACGTGTATATATACTTTATAAAAATGACAAGTGATCATTAAAAATGGTTGTGTATTTATTAATTTCTTTTCAAAGAATAAGCCAATTACTTGTTAACACAAATAGCATATTCTTATGAAAAAGAATTGTTTTTCCAAGTAAGAAAAAGGAGTGAGGAGAGTGTCATCATTTTATACATTTGCAAATCTCCAAGTGGAAGGTCTCACTTATTCAAAGTCTGTGGGGTTCTTATGTCTACTTCTGCATTCAACCAGGTATTTGGGGTGTAGAAGATTCAGCCCCGCGAGGTCTGTAGTCGAAAATGGGGGAGCTTGTCAAAGCTCTTCAGCAAGGCCTGTGGATGTTCCTCCGTGATACCACATGAACCCAATGAGGGGTGGTCTCTTGGTTACTTGGAGACTCTGAAGCGCATAATGAACTTTCCATGTAACTTTCATAACTTGTAACATCATATAACTTTTCTGTTACTATGAAATGCATTATAACAGATTGCATTTTGAATGGGTCCTTATGCTCAGGCAAGATTTTCTTATAATATCACAATATTTGGGAAATAGTGGCTCACTGGATGATACAGTGAGTTACACCTGCAACACCCCACAGGGAGTCCCAGACACAGCCCTGGCACTTCGGCACCCAGACATTGCTGTGTGACCTTCCATAGCTGTGTACTCAGGGTAGAAATTTAATAACGAGAACTTACACTCATCAGCAGCATCTTAACACATTGTTTGCGGGTAGTTTGCTACTACCAGTCAATGTGAAACATATACGTTTCCCGCATACAATTTAAAATATTTTTGTAAGCAAAACATTATTCCCATATTACTATTCCTATAAGAAAGGATCACCACTTTCTTTAAGCCACATAGCTGGTGAGTAATAAATGAAATGAGTTTTCTGCAGTAAGTAACTGACAGTGCAAAATGCAGAGGCTGCTCCGAGGTTTGGGGACACTGCTTTGGTTTGGTCTAAGGCACCTGCAGTTTTACCTGTCAGGGCTCTTGTTTCATCTGTGCAAAGGTCAACATAGTAAAAGAGGCAAATAGCCTCTTGCAATGAGCACAGTCCGGACCCCAGGGATGCAGGGTTTCCAGATGCTTCAGAGGCTACAAGCTCACTCCTCACCTGCGTCCAGGAGCTCACGTGACTGCCGCCCAGGCACAGCCCCTCAGTATAGGGAGCCCCTGCTGAGCTGCCTGGCTCTCCCAGGAGTGACAAACAAACACTGAGGGCCATATGCAGTGGTGGCTGCAGTCCAGGAGGGCAGCGTGGAGGCAGAGGCAAGACCTGGCACCTGCTACCGTCAGCTCAGAGGGTACAAGGTCCTTCTGGGTCCTGGGTGGATCCCCATGGAAGTTTTGGGGGGCATTTCCGAGATCTGAAAGGAGTGCTGTTTCTCTGTTTAGGAGCCAGTGATGATACTTCAGAAATGAAGGAAGGAAAGAGAGCCTGGGAGTTGCGGCGCACATCACAGAGACGCTTGCGCTATGACGACAAGGATGGCAAGTCCCAGGGCGGGGGCAACGGGACCCCAAAATCAGGGCTGTCTTACCCTAAGCCAGTGTTCCTCCTCAACCTTTTTGTATTGTCATTACTCAAGGGAGTCCTCTGACTTTTTGTCTTAATCACAAAAAGACCCTGATACTTTAATACCATGAGTGTCTGTTACATATCAATTTATATGCTCCGTATATATTCGTCTGGGCTGTTTAGGGGAAGTGGGATTCCCCAGCTGCTGAGGTCCGACACTCGGGGTCCTCACTACCCCCTAGAGTTCCGCTCTCGGCACATCCACGTCCTCAGCATCTTCACTTGCAGGCGCCCAAGTCACGGAGCAAGTTTCTCCCCATCTCCCAGTCTCCGTGTTTCTCAATTCACCTCCTGGGAAAATCAAGAGAAAACAGTTCATTGCAAATATGACATCACAGTATGATATGCCCAAGCCACCGGCGTGGTTGTGCGCACGCTGGTGTGACAGTGAGTGTTCATTCACGCCTCACTGCTGCCAACTCCGTGCACAGTCCACGGACACCCCTGGCGAGGATCAAGCCGGACGCTCTTCTCCTTACCTGGGATCTCTCCTTACCTGGGACTCAGTCCCATGTCCCAGGCTCACAGAACGCCCACACGCTACAGTCTCATGCCTCAGAATCACGAAATGTGGCGACCTAAGTACAGTGGCCATTTCAACAGTCTCTTCCAGCTGGCACTGACTTCGGTGAGACTGTTGCAGATAGTTTTGTAGTATTTGCACAACAATAAAGGGTTGTTTCATTGACTCCAGTATTACAGAATCATTGACTCCAGTATTACCCACGAGGAAATTGAGAGGGATAAAGATCATTGGTTTCCTCATCCCGGGGATACAGCTTGGGACTAGCACCGTGACCGGGAGCCTCTTCAGGAGCTGCCTTTGCCCGCTGGAAGGGAAGGGTCTGAGTAACACTGCCAGGCTTGGCCAGTCAGTGCTGTCTGAAGGGAATGAGGTGACAAAATGTGACCTTATCAAATAGTTTCTTTCCTATGTCTTTCTAGACCTCACGGATCATGGAAGTAAAGTATCCCAGAGCCCATCTCCAGAGAAAAAGCGTAAGTGTAAGGAGCACAGCTGTTTGGTCTGTTAAAGTGGTTTGATGTCGCTCTTATTAGCTAAGATGCCCTTCTGACTAGAAAAGTGTGCATGCCAGCCAGAAAAAGACATGTGCTTAATGAAATGGTGATTTAACTGCTTTTTCTTTTATTTCATTTTTTTTTCATTATAGAAAAATTTCCATCCTTTGCAATAGCCATCTGGATTTGCTTGTTGAGTGTAATTGATCACTAAGCACACCCCTTCCAAAAAGTGGCTGAACAAGGAGAGACTGCATCTCTCTCTTCTGGTGGGGGACACCAGAGAACCCCAGGCTCATTACAGCTGTGGCGCCACCATCCCCACGGTGGCAGCCCCTTCCCTGGGGGCCAGCCCACAGTCTGCATGGCAGCCAGAGGGCAGGAGGGCCCATCCCCCACAGAAGGACACTGTCCCCAGCTGCCATTTAGTGATTCCCACACCATTTCATTGCCAGACTAGTTACACCCGGCACCCCTGACTACAAAGGAGGCTGGGAAATGTTATTCTTATTTATTTTATTCATCTAGGAGGAAGCTGCCCAGCTAGGAATCAGGGCCTTCACTTCCAAGAACGAAGGCGACCAGAGAAAGGGGTTGACCAGCAGTCCCCTCCCTGCACTGTCCTGCCGGGCACTGCTGGTGCTCCCCCCTGCTTCCTGTGCTCCTCCCTCCCTGGGCCAGAGAGATGCAGCATTTCCCAGGCCCTTGCAGGAGACAGGCCCAGGAGCCCAGTTCTGGCCAGTGAGCTGCTTGGGGTCTCATCTGGGTCAGCGCACAGGACGGCCCTGGCAGCCCCCACTCTCCCCCCCCCAACATGGAGGGTGTGGAAAGGGGGTGGGCAGCCCTCCTGGGGCCTCCCGGCCTGCAGAGCTCTCTGGTGGGGAGATGCCCGGCTGTGTTAAGGCACCGAGGTTTGCTTTGGTTTGTTACTGCGCAGCCTGTGGGCCCTTCTGAGACGAGGCTCCTGAGATGATTAATGAGATGATTAATCTGAAGCTAAACTCCTATTTAATCTGCTTCCCCCATTATTTGTATACCTTGCAAATAGTGTACATTTATCACATATAGAGATAATAGATATCTGTACCTATGTCTATGAACTATATAGATATAGATGATATAGATGGACTTATACCAAATAGTCTAAATAGTCTGTTCCATAGACACTTTTTCCATTGTTTTTAGCACATGTATCTCGTGTCCATGTTAATCTATTTTGCTCTCTTTTAACTACATAGCACTTATTGGATGATTAACCACAGTGGGTTTAAATAATCACCTAGTGATGGAGAGCTGGGTTGCATATTATTTTTATATGGAAGTAGAAGTCCCATTGTGTGTATCTATGCACACCTGTCCAATAACTCCCTAAGAATTAACTTCTAAGTATGAAATTATGCTTGGTTAATCTGAGATCTAAAATTTTATACACACACACACACACACACACACACACACACGCACGCACACACACACATAACCAACTATTCTCCAGAAAAAAATAATTTACATTCCCTTTAATGAGAGATGAGAATTCATAAACTACGTCCTCATGAGCCATAATATAACAAAGCACCCTAAGTGTTGGCATCTTTACAATCAAACAATGCATACTTTTAATTACTAGTGGGCTAAAGCTGACTTGTCAATAACTTCATCTGCGTCGCCTCTTGCAGGTTCTCAACATGTACTTTCCGCCCACTTCCCTCTGTGCCCTTCATCTTTTACTTTACCTAGTAAGGGTATCAATCCTCTCACATTGCACAAAGTGGAATTTTCCCCAGGTTTTGTATTAACATTATGGGGTTGTTTTTTGAAGTATGGCCATACTTCAAAATTTTAAGCTTTTTGAAGTTTAAAAATTTGTAAGCAATCAATCTTTGTAAACAGTAAACTGTTCATCTTTTGCCTTTGTGATTTCCAGTTTTGAATTTTGGTCCAGGGAATCTTTGAAATCTGTGACTTCTTCCTACACCTTTTTTTCAAGTTTTATCGAGACATAATGGACTTGCATCTCTGGATAAGCTTAGGTGGTTTTATTTACATATACTGCGAAAGGAATTCCACCATGGGTGAAGTTACCATCTATCACATCAAAGAGATAATATAAAAAGAAATGAATGAAATTTGTCTCCTTATGATAAGAATTCTTTGCATTAGCCTCTTAACAACTTTGCTGCATCGTCCGCAGTGCAGTTACTGCATACGCTGCAGCATCACCTTGTACATTACACCCTTGGGCTTACTCACTTCCAGTAATATTCGGACCTGTTGCCCACCCTTCTCCCGTCCTTCCTCTCCCCCCACCTCTGGCTACCCCAATCTGATCGTTCTATGAATTTTGTTCCTGTTGTTGTCTGCATTTGCTTTTAATTTTTAACATTCGTGAGATCAGACAGTACTTGTCTCTCTCTGGCTGACATCGATAGTGCCTAATGGGAGGATTTCCTCATTCTTATAGCCGATTAACATTTCACTAAGTCACAACTTCTTTATCTGGTCATTCACTGAAGGACACTTAGATGGAGCCCCCAGCTTGGCTATTGTAACTAACACTGCTGGGAATATGGCGGCACAGATGGCTTTCAAGTTGGTGTTTTCATTTCATTTGCTATAGCCCCAGAGGTGGGGCTGCTGAATCATGTGGTAGTTCTATATTTTAAGTCTTTATGGAGCCTCCATAGTGTTTTCCATCACGGCCACGCCATTTTACAACCCCCCAACAGTGCATGAGGGTCTCCTTCTGTCCACATTCTCACTGCACTTATCACTGCTCTTCTCCTTGACACGATAATAGCAGACATAGGCCATATCTCACTGTGATTTTAATTTGTGTTCTCTCATGACCTCTGCTGGTGAGCCTCTTTTCATCTTCTTCTAGGCTATTTATATCTTTATTTAAAACAAGTAGTCAGGTTCCTTGCCCAATTTTAATTGGATTACTTGTTGTCTTCTATTGAATTGCAGGACCTCTTTATATATGATGGATATTTACAAACTACTATCAAATAGATAGCCTGTAAATATTTTCTCCCATTTGACAATTTGTTTCAAAATTGTTATTTTGCCTTTCCAAAATAATAGGAAGAGGAAAATAATTTTCCTTTAAAGGAATTGGTTTCTTGAGTGTGATCAATATTTATAGCTGTAAGAAACAATTGCATTTTCTCTTTCAGAAAAGAGGGGAAAGGGGTGCAGCAAGTCTAAGCCCAAAACGAGACAGAAAACAAAGCTCCCAGGAGGTAAGCTGGAAGAGCGAGGCCTCCCTCCCTTGCTCCTCCGTCAGCCTGGCCTCCCCCCACTACTAGCCCACCCGGGTGTCACTGAGCAATGACAACCCACCCCAACCGCCAGGCGCCCTGTCAGGGACACTTCTTACAGAAGAGGGAGAACCCACAGCCACGTCGCCCAAACAGGCATCTTTTCTCTTATCATCGGGAAGGAGCGGGCTGGCTGGACAGGAGGCTGAGGCCGTTTGCACATTAGGCCTGTGTCCCGCTCCGGACCAGAGCCAGGAAGGACAGACAGAGCACACCCCAGTGGGCAGGCAGCCCCAGATCCAGCCCCAAACTGGAGTGGACCTGGCATCACGGCTTGGGCACCGGCTCCGCCAGATGGTGCCCACTTCCCCACCCCCACTCCCTGCTGGAACCCGAGTCAGCACGGAGAGGGGCCCACACTGAGGACACTCCATTTTCCTGGCTCCTGCTTTGTCCCTCTGTCTCCTCCCCACCCTTTCTCCTCCGCACCCCCTCCCTCTCCCACTGGGTCAGGGGACTCCGCACCAGGCAGGCAGCGGCGACCCAGCTGGTGGCCACACTGCCCACGCGCTGGCAGATCCCGTTTGCTCTCGACAGTGCTGTGTGTCCAGGTTTTGTCTCGAAATGTCACCGAAATGGCCTCAACTGAGCAGAAACTTCTCTATTTCATAAGAGGGGCCCCTGGACATTGCCTCGATCGGCTCTTAAAACATGCTTTTAGCAGCTTCAAAGACACACGGCCTGTTCGTTGGTCACTCAGCAAAGCTGAATGGAGCCTGAGGAGGGTGCCGGGCTGTGTGCGGGGTCCTGGGCGCTCAGAGTGAGACAAACAGACAAACCCCCTGTGCTGTGGACTTTAGATTCACCTTGACACACACACAGCGGAGGAGCAGAAGGCGGAAGAGAACAGGAAGGGGTGGCGTGAGCCTGGGCGAGTGGGAAAGATACGAGAAGGGAGAGGAATAGTGAATAGCAAGAGAAAAAGTGAGGTGTGGCGTTCCAGAGCTTTCCTGCAATGGTGGGGGCTGGGGACATGAAGAGAAGGTCACTAACAGGGGGAGAGGGGGTGTGTGGGGCCCCCATGTAAAACTGCTCACACATCCCTGCCTGGCCCAGGGGCAGCCTCACCTCGCCGTGGAGGCCGAGAGAAGCGGCAAGCGGAGAAACAGGCAACTCCCAGAAAGGGCCACTCGGCTGGGGAGCGGCAGGTGACGCCGGCCCCACAGCGGCCAAGGAGGGCGTGTACCCAGAAGATGTCCAGCCCAGGAGGTGAGGCTGGGGTGGGGCCGGCATTTTGAGAGCTTGGTGGAGGGCGCTGCAGACGCAGGCAGGTGTTTGTAGGCGGCTAAGGAGGAGGAGGTGCAGAGGAAGGCGGTGAGGGGTGGGAAGAGGGGCGGAGAGGACACAGGAATGGATTCCATCTGAGCAGTGATTATGCAGGATTCTGAGGTCAAGGTGCGGCTGACTCGGCTGTGGGCCAGCCTAGCAGCTGTCCTTCACACGTGTGGGTTAGAGAGGACCCCAGAGAGCTCTTATTTGTGGTCTTTCTATCTCATTCGACCTTATTAGAAATTAAACTGATCATTAAAAATGGTTATGTATTAATTTATTTAAAAGTAACTGTAATACCAATTACCTGTTAGCATAAGTAATAGTTTTTATGAAAAATAGTCTCCAAATAAAAATCATTTGTGACGAATATAATTCTTGTATGTTTTTGTAAATCTCTTTAACGTCTAGCTTATTCAAAGACAGCTGAATCCTTTTTCTTTCAGATGTAATTGACATATGTTATATTAGTTTCAGGTATATAATGTAATGATTCAACGTATGTATATATTTCAAAATGATCACAGTAAATTTAGTTAACATCCACCACCATGGTAAGTTTTTTCCTGTGATAAGGACTTTTCAGAGCTGTTCTCTTAACAGCTTTGAAATATGCAATAAAATATCATTAATTATTGTCACCATGCTGTAATCACATCCCTATGACTCACCTATCTTACAAGTGGAAATATGTATCTTTTGACCCCTTTCACCTATTTTTGCCAACCCCAAGCCCTCACCTTTAGTAATCACCAATCTGTTCTCTGTATTTATGAGTTTGATTTTTTTTGTTGTTTGCATTTTTGTTGGTTTGATTGCCTTAGAGTCCATTCATAAATAAGGTCATATGCTGTATGCCTTACTTTTAATTCATTTAGAAAAATGCTTTTAAGGTCCATCCATGTTGTCACAAGTGGCAAGATTTTATTTTTCATGACTGAATAATATTCCCTTGTAATTACATCCCATCTTCTTTATCCATTCATTTATCCATAGACATTCAGCTTTCTTCCATGTTTTGGCTATTGTAAATATTGTTACAGTGAAGATGAGAGTGCATCTGTCTTTTCAAATTAGTGTCTTATTTGCTTTTTGATAAATACCCAGAAGTTGAATTGCAGGATCATGGGGTAGTTCCATTTTTTGAGGAATCTCCTTGTTATTTTTCATAAGAGCTGCACCAATTTACATTCCCACTGAAACTGCGTAAGAATTCCGTTTTGTCACATCCTCATGAATTTCCTGTCTTTTTGATAATAGCCATTTTACACATGTGAGGTAATACCTCATTGTGGTTTTGATTTGCATTTCTCTGATGATCAGTAACACTAAACACCTTTTCTGCTACCCATTAGTCAACAGTATGTCTTTTCTAAAGAAAAAAAAAAGTCTGTTCCAATCCTTTCTCATTTTTAATTGAGTTATTTGTACTTTTGCTTTTGATTTGTAATGTTCTTTAAATATTTTAGATATTAGCCCCTTATCAGATATATGGCTTTCAAATATGTTCTGCCATTCAATAAATTGCCTTTTTATTTGGTTAATGGTTTTCTTTGTGGTACAGAAACTTTTTAGCTTTGTATAATGTTACTTACTAATATTTTGCTTTTCATGTCTTCACTTTTGGTGTCAAATCCAAAAAATTATTACCAAGACCACAGTCAAGGATTTTACAACCTATGCTTTTTTTTTTTTGGGGGGGGGGAGTTTTATGGTTTCCAAACTTATGATTAAGTCTTTAATCCATTTCGAGTTGATTTTTGTGTATTGTATTAAATAGTGGTCCAGTTTCATTTTGTGTATAAGGTTGTCCAATTTTCCAATACCATGTATTGAATGTTGCAACTGTCTACTCCCAATGCATAGTCTTGACTTCTTGTCATAAATTAATTGACTACGTATGCATGGGCTAATTTCTGACACACACTGAGTGCCACATGCAGTGGTGGCTGCAGCCCAGGAGGGCAGCATGGAGGCAGAGGCAAGACCCGGCACCTGTTCCTGTCAGCTCAGAGGGTGCAAGGTCCTTCTGGGTCCTGGGTGGTTCCCCATGGAAGTTTTGGGGGGCATTTCCGAGATCTGAAAGGAGTGCTGTTTCTCTGTTTAGGGGCCAGTGATGACACTTCAGAAACGAAGGAAGGAAAGAGAGCCTGGGAGTTGCGGCGCACATCACAGAGACGCTTGCGCTATGACGACGAGGATGGCAAGTCCCAGGGCGGGGGCAACGGGACCCCAAAGCCAGGGCTGTCTTACCCTAAGCCAGTGTTCCTCCCTTTCTGTTTTTTCATAGTCAATGCCCTAGAGAGTCCTCTTAAATATTTGCTGAATCACAACGGCCCACAGTATTTTGATAAAATACACATACATCCACTGGGTACTCCGTGTGTGTGTGTGTGTGTGTGTGTGTGTGTGTGTGTGTGTATAAACATATGTGTGTATATGAATATCTCTTATTGGGTATGTATACACAACATATGACATAACAAGAAAAAGATGTTCAAACTTCATGGGGAACCAAGAACCAATGTTTGTGCCGTTGGGGTCATTATCTCTGCAGCTGAGTGTTCCTGGTGTGATTATGTCCAGGACACTTTATTGAAGGTGCCCGTGTCTTTGCCTACATCCCCATCTCCATGTTTCTCAATAGACTTTTTGGGAAAATTATAGAACAGCTCATCATAAATACATGCGTAATAGTCTGACCCAACTGTTGCCCCCGACCTTGTGGGCGTGTGCTGCTAAGTCAGCGCCTAATAACCCTCCCCCGCTAGGAGACCCCACCACTGGTGCCACTCATGGGGCAGGTGGGAAGTTATGCTGGAGGCCCATCTCCTTACCTAGGGAGATGTGTCTCTGTGTGCAGATTCACAGAACGCCCGTATGACATGTGCGACCCTCAGATGACAGATAGCTCCTGACTGTCAGAAAGAATCACTCAACGTGACGACCTTAAAAACAAATGATCCATTTTAACAGTTTCTCCAAGACCACACTGACTTCCACCGCGTTGTTGCAAATTGCCTCAGATAATTTCATTATATTTGTACAAGCACCTTTGAGAAATTTCAATAATTTACTCAACCATTACCTTACTTCAAGAAATTGCTTTTTCTTTCATTTTTATGTAGATCACAAGGTTCATGAAAGCAAAGTGTCTCCGGGCCGATCTCCTGCGAAAAACAGTAAGTGCAGGGAACCTGTTTGGTCTCTGTTGAAGTAGATTTGATGTCGGTCTTACTAGCTGAGATGCCCTTCAGGCACAAAAGTTTGCATGCCAGCCAGAAAAAGATGTGCTTATTGAAAGGGTGATTTAAGTTTTTTCAACAGAAAACTTCTATACTTTAGATTTGCTTGTTCTGTGTGACTGGTGGCTCACCTCCCCTCCCCTCCTTCCAAAATAGTCCTGAATGAGAGAGAGAGAGAGAGAGAGAGAGACCCCGTATCCCTCTCTCTTGGTGGGGGAGGCTGCCAGGAGCTGGCTTCAGACACCAGAGAACCCCAGGCTCATTCTGGCTGTGGCTCCACCATCCCTGCACTGTCCTGCCAAGCACTGCTGGTGCTCCCCCTGCTTTCCCTGCTCCGCCCTCCCTGGGCCAGAGAGATGCAGCATTTCCCAGGCCCTTGCAGGAGACAGGCCCAGGAGCCCAGTTCTGGCCAGTGAGCTGCTTGGGGTCTCATCTGGGTCAGCGCACAGGACAGCCCTGGCAGCCCCCACTCTCTCCCCCTGACATGGAGGGTGTGGAAAGCGAGGTGCAAAGGCCAAGTGGGTGGGTGGGGGGCAGCCCTCCTGGGGCCTCCCGACCTGCAGAGCTCTCTGGTGGGGAGATGCCCGGCTGTGTTAAGGCACCGAGGTTTGCTTTGGTTTGTTACTGCGCAGCCTGTGGGCCCTTCTGAGACGCTCCTGAGACAAACCGGAGTAAAGAAGATGATTAATCTGAAGCTAAACTCCTATTTAATCTGCTTCCCCATCTTATTTATGTGCCTTATGTACTTTATATATGCACAGACATCTTCTTGACATGTATGTACATATGTGTGTATTTCTATTTAACAGTTTTTAGAATAGACTGTGTAGTCTAGATAGCAGAGATATAGCATATGGTATACCAGATAGTCTATTTTATAAACCACCTTGTTCATTGTGCTTTTAATATCATCTCAGTTGGTGTTATCTTCCTTTCTTTTAGCAATATCATGCCTTATTGTATGATTAACCACAATGTCTTAAAATAATTACCTGTTGCCTGATAGGCGATTTAAAATTTTTAATGTAGAAATAGAAACCATGTTTGCACATTTGTGTTTTTGCAAACTTCTCCTATAATTTCCTTGTCCATTAATATCTAAATGTGAAATTCCTTGGTTAGAATCTGCATGTCTAGAATGTTACATGCTACCAAATTTTTCTCCAGAAAATATAATTATTGCATCCTCTTTAACAACGTGGTGCTCAGTTCCTACCCTTTCCACCTAGATAGGACAAAACTATCTAAAGGCTTGTTTATTCTTAAAACAGAATAATGTGTCTCTTGACCACTACTGGTCAAAGAGGCTATTTAAGTAAATGTCACATTTTTTTCCCCCGAGCAATTTCAAGGCATGCTTTTTTGCCTCTTTCCCAGTCTTTTTTTTTTTTTAGTCTTTTGTTTTACCCCTTTTTAAATTTTTTGTTTACTTTTCATTCTTTATTCTTTAATCTACTTTTTTTTTTTTAGTCTTGTTGCCTCCGTCAAGGACACAGCCTATTGTTACATATTGGAAATTCCCTCCCTCCCTTTTTTTCATTTTAATATTGGGAGGACAGTTTTTTAATTATAATTTGTAAACAGATCTGTTCATCTTTTACCATTTTTTGGTCTTGAGTTTTGGCTAAGAAAATCTTTCGTATCTGTGCCTTCTAAGTATACTCTATATATTTTTGCCAGTCTTGAAAGTATTTGTTATTAATTTGAAAAAACAACAAGGTATATTTTAACAAGCTAGTACATCTGTTACTATGACCGTTTTCTCATTTCCAAGTGAAATGGACTATTTTTCACATAGGTCTCACGGCTTCCTGGTGAAAGGAAGATGGAAAAAGTTTGACATAAATGTATTGATCTCTCAAGCGTGTAGATTAATATTTATAGCCATAAGGAACAATTTCATTTTCTCTTTCAGATAAGAGGGGAAAGGGGTGCAGCAAGTCTAAGTCCAAAACGAGACAGAAAACAAAGCTCCCAGGAGGTAAGCTGGAAGAGCGAGGCCTCTGCCCTTGCTGGGCGCCAGGGTCCTCCCTGGGCCCCGTCAGCCTGGCCTCCCCCCAGCCTCTAGGCCACCCAGGTGTCACTGGAGCATGGAGACCCCACCCCAACCGCCAGGCACCCCGTCAGGGACCCGTCTCACAAAAGAGGGAGAACCCCACGGCCTCGCTGCCCAAACAGGCGTCTCTTATCATCGGGCAGGAGCGGGCGGGCTGGCTGGACAGGAGGCTGAGGCACTTTGCACATTAGGCCTGTGTCCCGCTCCGGACCAGAGCCAGGAAGGACAGACAGAGCACACCCCAGTGGGCAGGCAGCCCCAGACCCAGCCCAAACTGGAGTGGACCTGGCATCACGGCTTGGGCACCGGCTCCGCCAGATGGTGCCCACTTCCCCACCCCCACTCCGTGCTGGAACCCGAGTCAGCACGGAGAGGGGCCCACACTGAGGACACTCCATTTTCCTGGCTCCTGCTTTGTCCCTCTGTCTCCTCCCCACCCTTTCTCCTCCGCACCCCCTCCCTCTCCCACTGGGTCAGGGGACTCCGCACCAGGCAGGCAGCGGCGACCGAGCTGGTGGCCACACTGCCCACGCGCTGGCAGGTCCCGTTTGCTCTCGACAGTGCTGTGTGTCCAGGTTTTGTCTCGAAATGTCACCGAAATGGCCTCAACTGAGCAGAAACTTCTCTATTTCATAAGAGGGGCCCCTGGACATTGCCTCGATCGGCTCTTAAAACATGCTTTTAGCAGCTTCAAAGACACACGGCCTGTTCGTTGGTCACTCAGCAAAGCTGAATGGAGCCTGAGGAGGGTGCCGGGCTGTGTGCAGGGTCCTGGGCGCTCAGAGTGAGACAAACAGACAAACCCCCTGTGCTGTGGACTTTAGATTCACCTTGACACACACACAGCGGAGGAGCAGAAGGCGGAAGAGAACAGGAAGGGGTGGCGTGAGCCTGGGCGAGTGGGAAAGATACGAGAAGGGAGAGGAATAGTGAATAGCAAGAGAAAAAGTGAGGTGTGGCGTTCCAGAGCTTTCCTGCAATGGTGGGGGCTGGGGACATGAAGAGAAGGTCACTAACAGGGAGAGAGGGGGTGGGTGGGGCCCCCATGTAAAACTGCTCACACATCCCTGCCTGGCCCAGGGGCAGCCTCACCTCGCCGTGGAGGCCGAGAGAAGCGGCAAGCGGAGAAACAGGCAACTCCCAGAAAGGGCCACTCGGCTGGGGAGCGGCAGGTGACGCCGGCCCCACAGCGGCCAAGGAGGGCGTGTACCCAGAAGATGTTCAGCCCTGGAGGTGAGGCTGGGGTGGGGCCGCCATCTGAGGCCAGCAGGGGGGAGGGCAGCGGTTAGGGGGGATGTAAAGGGAAAGAAGGTGGGAGACGAATGGGGTCATGATAAAGCACCAGCATCCCTCGGGGGACAGCGCCATGAGAAACAGTGCACCCCCAGAGCAGCTGGCACTGCTGCTGGGGGGCACCGCATGGCTGGTCCTCAGGGTCTGCCTCCCCTCTTTACTCGCAGAGCCACCCCTGTCCCTGCTGAGTCTGGGTGTCTCTCTGAGTCCGTCGACTAACCCAGTGTCAGGAGTGGCACCAACTCAAGAGGAGACATTCTGAGGATTGTTTCTTAATGGTTTTTCACTGAAGTGGTTTTGTCTGTGTGTTTTCATATTTTAAATTAACACATCCTGATGATTAGATTTTTTTGCCATTTCACGCCTTTTAATATCATTTGAGGCCCTTTCCCTACTCCTCCAGCACTGCACCTGCCTTTTCTGTGTGTCAAACGTGTTTTTCTGTACACTGTTAAACCCTGGGCAGGTACCCCTGCCCTGGGGCTCAGGAGGGGCCTTGGGACTTGACTTGGCTGAAGTAGGAGGGTCATCACAAGTCTGGAACTTTAAGAGCCTGGGGGTCTTCTAGTCTCTCCACTGCACGACCAACAACGTCTTTGTCCCCGAGTAGCAATGACATGAGCCACTTGCGATGAGCAAGTGACTTGGAGTTGTGAACCACTGTTCTAATCAGTGCTGGGCAAACTCTTCCTGAAAGGGTCAGCTAATAACCAGTTCAGGCTTTGCTGGCCAAATAGTCTGTATGGCAACCACCTGTGTGAAAATAGCCAGAGACAAATATATAAACAAATGCGCCTGGCTGTGTTTCAAGAAAACTTTATTTAGAATAACAGGCATTGGGCTCATTCGGCCCTCGGGTCATAGTTTGCTGACACTGAGATTGGAGGGGGTGGTGAGTTACTGCAACAGTGTCTAGTCTGGCTCTACTCAGATACCAGTTTTTAAATTGTTCATTTGGGTATTTTTTTGAAACTCCCTTGTTCATATTTGCCTACTTTTGTAGGACACTTTCCTTTGTTTAATCAACATAACAAATGAACCCTTTGCTTTGTGATTGCGATTTTTTCTTAATTTTGTTTTTATCTTTTAACTTGAGAAGCTTTGGGTTTGGAGCCTTTTCTTTAGACCTAGGATTCTTTAGATTCTTTAGACCTTGATTTATACAGGAAGTTATCAAGTTTGGCACAAGACATTTAGGGCCTTCGTTATTTCTTTGTGGGGGTGCCATCCTGTGCAGCATGGAGCAACACCCCTGACCTCTATCCAATCAATACTAGTAGCACTCAACTTCCAGTATGACAAATATATTTCCAAACATTGCCAAATATCTCCTGGGAGGGGGCAAAGAATCCCTTTTCTATGCCCCGAACTTCTGCCTTAAAGGACCCTTCCTATGTGATATTTATAAGACTCCAGCCTTTACTGACTTCTACTATCTATATTAAATATATGTATATTAAATATATTTATATATTATGTTAATACATACTAATTTGTGACAGTTTAACTTCTTTAGCATTTTCAGTCCTCCTGTCTATTAACATGAACTAGCTATTTTTTCTTGGTCAATGTTATGATTTTCCTGTCATACTCATACTTATTTTTCTCCAAACTGGTAAAAAGACAAGAGAAACTTACTCTAAAAGAGTTGACATATAAAGCATTAAAATCCATGTTTGAGTTACAAGTGACTATTGATTTTATTTTTTACACTTTTAAAATATTGGGTGTATTAGATGAAAGGGAGGGAGAAGAAGACATTTGCACAGACACAAGCAGGCAGACAGAGTTTGACTTTTTTGTTTAAAAAAAGGAAAAAAGTTCAAGTTCTGCAAGTTACCAGAAAATACTCCCCCAAAGGGAAAGCAAGCGAGAGACAGAGCCCCCATCCTCCTGCGCCTGCCCGACCTTCTCCACGCCTAGGACAGGCTTCTGCCTTGGGGCGCGACCTTCAGCACTGACCTAGATAAAGATCCAAAAATTAAGATGGGAGAGTGACCCCCAATAAAGCTCTGATAGAACTTCTGCTTCCACAGGGTCAGCTGCAGCTGGTGGCTGGAAGCTGGGTGTCCAGCACCCTACAGTCTGTACAGATGTCGAATCACAGCCCCCTGAACCCTATATGCCATGTTCTAGACCACTGTCACTCGATTAAGGGGGAAAGGCAAGGGGCAAAACCCTCCTACTTCCTTCAATCTAAGAATTGGTGAAAATTTTTATGCAGGCAAAGCCCAGTGTGTTCCCATCTGCTTCTGCCCCCTTGGGAACAGGGTCCTCCTTGCCTTCCTCTGCTTCGGACCCCACATCCCCTTTGGCGCCTTCCCCCATTAACTTGCCACTGAGTAAAGGGTGCTGCTCTGGGCCCACGGGCTGTGCACCCACAAGTCCGTGTCGCGGGTCCTCAAAAGTAAGGAGCCTATAAGTCAGCAGGGACCCTGAGCACTGGGGAGCCTGGGGGCGCCTCTCCACTCTGGCCCATCTCTGGAGCATCTGGCAGAGTAGCTATGGGGTAACTAACACACTTAGAGAAACACCTGGACCCAATGTGCCCCACTTGGCAATCCACACAGAGGAAAAGCCCACAGGAGCCCAGCGCGCAGGTCAAGAGCAGAAGACCACCCCACCCATCCCTGCTCCCCACACCCAATGCTGGGTTCCAATGCCGAGTGCGCCAGTCCCCATCTTGCCATCCCTCCCCAAAGCGAGCCTCGTCCTTCTCCCTCCCCTCGTCCCCATGCCCAGGCTTCACCTTGAACGAGGCGTGCTCTGTCCTGCAGGGCTGGGTTTCCCAGACGCGCCTTCACGAAGCCCTGGCCGGCTTCCCAGGGGCGGCGCAGCGCGCGGTCACCGACGGTCGCTGGGTCCCCGCACCGCGGACAGAGCCAGTGGGCGAGGTAAGTGCGGCTGCCGCTCTCCGCCCTGCGTGTCCGCCTGCCTTGCCTTGGTCTTTTTGTTTTGTTTTGACACAGTAAATCTTGGGGCTTTATCCCAACTGCAACATGCTATTCGCGGGGGCGTCATATATACTTTATCTTTTTCTTCCCCTCTTTTTTAAAAATCGAAGCAAGATTGCTTTAGAACATGATATATTTCTGGTGTGAATGATTATCAACATAGAAATCGTTTTTACTATTTCCTCGACTATAGCGTTTCGTCAAGCCCCCCCTTCTCCGTCGGGACCTACATTAAACTCACCCCTGAACCATATAATGCACTTTTGTGAACTAGGAAAAAGGTGCCCCTTCCCCAATTCATGCTCCCTACCTGCCCAGGTTCCGAAAGCTGCCTCTTGCTGCCCTCTGCTGCACGATGGGGGCAAAGACGCCTGCAAATCACGCACCTGAAAGGTAAAACCTTTGCTCAGGGCACCTCAGGGCACAACCCCTCTGGCGCCCCCCACGATCATATGCAGACGCCTCCCCTGCCCCCCCCGCCCCCCCCCCGCCAAGCGTGCGCATCCCTTTACAACTGGCAAAACGTTTTGCTCTACCTGTTACCATATAACCCTCAGAAATGAGTATTAGCCCATTTTACAGACTCAGGCAGAGCATAAAAGATTTGCATGAGCTAAAATCCACCTAGGTGTTCATCTTGAGTCCTTTGTCCTTTACACTGAAAACAAACAAAAACTTCTGGTATTTTTAAGAAAAGTGGGGCAGGAGGCACAGTCCAGGCGACCAATGCACCAGTGGCCCCGGCACCCCGCCCTGGCTGGGGCTTGGGGGGAGCGCAGGTGTGGAGTCTTCCAGAGGCCGTCCGGGTCTGCAAAGAGCAGCCGCCCGTGGGCCCAGCCTGGATTCCGACGCCCACTCCC